>CABFVX010004278.1:32416-68721 GCA_902151425.1 Timema shepardi | reverse complement strand
TGTGGTCTTTCAGGGGAGGGGGAGGTTTTGGCGCGGACTCCTGGCCAATCAGTGCCTCTGGTTTAGCGTCTGTTTTTGACCTTATGTGGAAGGAAAGTGTCAGACGCGGGACTGGCCGGTTAGCATTCAAACAGAGAAGACCGGTATTCACTACTTATTTTTTTCGTAACGTGTATAGAGATAGTTTCGAGATGGGGGAAAGGAGAGGTAGACCAGGTGGCTAAATAATTATCCTTATCAATGTTGTAATTAATTCGGTTTTCTAAATTAAGCATCCGTGGTGACAACATGTAAATTATTTGTTAAAATAAAACTTCAAATTCAAAGTCGCTAAAAAGTATCTCTTTAATTGGCTGTGTCCCTCTACCCCCACCATTATCTATATAACCCCGAGATGCTCTACCGAAAACAACTGACTGCCGTGGACGACACTGTAAGAAGAAGAAGATGAGGTGAGGCTGATTATCACAACAGCTGATGATACGACGGGTGACTGGCTACAAAATGGTGTACAACGGGGGGCTAGTAATCAAAACTGATGACAACACCAGCCGCCGATTGGGTACAATAACCAGATTTAGATTCAATATTTGAATTTAGAAGTCTTTAAGTTTTGGATAATTTAATGTTTTAAAGAAGTTAGTAAAAACAGGGTTTAATGACCTTATTTATTTTATTTGACTTTATTCAAAATATGTATAGGTATATTATATAAAATGTAACTTAATATTTGATTTAAATATGATAACATGAAATTTTGTTGTTATGTTGTATTCAACATGAATATTCTGAACCATTTGATTAAATCAGCACATGACTTAACAAACTAACTCGAATCTACCCAGGCTATTAACTCATCACCGTGAAAGGGACAACACATATTTCACCAATGATACATTTTTGACCATGCTAGGAATCAAACCCAGGACCCTAATATCAGAATGTAGACACATTACCAAAAGTGTCAGACCTTAATTTTGTTAATTTAAAACAATATCCTTTGGGGATACTTAATTTGTGCTTGCATATTTTATGAACTAGAAAGAATTACCATATTTAAACTATAATATAAATTTACCTGCTTCGGTGGCCACATGGTCTATGGCACAGTAGACTAGACTGCTGATAACATGGAGATCGAGGTTTGAATCTCAGTCGAGTGTACTGAGGGTAGTTTTTACATAATTGTTTTTCACTCTTTCCCCATGCAAATGTGGGTATATTTCCTTTAAGTATATAGCCTTCCTTATCCATAAAACCATAAACATAATTAGTTCATAATCGTATAACCCGGACGGGTAAAAAAAAAACTAACTAAATTTAATATTTGCATGCACAACATGATCATTGTATAATGGTGTGAAAGTTATTTAGTATAGAATGAAAAAAGAGAGAATCATCATGATAACCTACTTTGCGATAACTTTTCCTTAATTCCTTTGCTTTGCGTGTGTTTGTAGCTCCTTCTTTTACATAGTCCTTAGTTTGGCTGACATGATGTTCTATGTTGTCAAGTTTTTCACCCTGAAAAGATTGTAATTTATTATCATTTACACCATACTATACACAAGAGTATTGTTTTTAAATAAAAACAGTATATGTACACAATGCACAAATTCTATAAAATGCTACACACAATGCTCACATAATGAAATAAAAATTTACCATAAATTATTTTGAATATTAAGAATATTTGTTAATGCGTTTCTTTTGCGACTCCTTAGTCGAGTTTACTATTAAAATCAATCATCTTTATCAAAAATAAGGTATTTAAAATATTGTTAATTTAAGTGATTATTTAATATTTCGTGTATCATATTCTAATTTCTCTTAGCTATTTCCATTTCTAATGTTTAACTTTTTAAATTTATAATTTTATTAATATATTTCTATACAATAATTTACAATTATTGGTTTTCCTCAGACCTGAAGATAGTGTAATATCACCGGAACATGTAGTCGTGATAGAAGACTAAAGCTGATATAAAATAAGGAGAGGGGAATTAAAAATAATAACAAAGAAGATATAACCTTATCATTTATTACTCCTTACCAAATAAATATGAACATTTAAAAAACAACCTTGGTTGTGTTGTAACACAAAAATTAAGTTCAGATTATCAGTCTCAAAAAAAATTTTTTTTTATGTTTTTGATCTTTGTCTATGCCAATACTCATTAATTCTTCTCCTCAATTTTTCTGTTGTCAATCAATGTAACATCAGCTTTGAACTGATTGCTTTCCAATAAATGGTATATGAGAGGTTTAAAGAATAATCTGTACATGTATGGGTAATTTATTTAATTAGGAAGCCGTCTGTGATAGTGAGAGAATGGATTTTGAATAGAGAGGGTTGAATCTTATATTTCTTGAATCCGAATCTTAAATTTTCTTTCGAATACAAATTTGAATCCTTGCATCTTTATAAATGTATAATTTTAGTAAAAGTGAAAATATCTAAAATTGAATCAAAACAATTGCCAGTGACAAATAATATTTTGTTTATCATATCTATTAGATCATAAACAACAAAGAGAATACTTTTTATCTAAATTATCTCTTTAAAGAAAACCTCTATTCATTTTTTCAAGTATTTTGTTATATTTGATAGAAAGTACAGGAAAGGTGGATGAAAACTAATAAAATCTGATAAACACAATATGGCTTTTACAATGAAAAGAACACAGTTAACACTTTACATTGTTGTCACTGGACAAAGAAGTAATGGCTGCCTATTCTCGCCATTACTGCTTTGTCCAATGGCAGCAATATAAAGTGTGAACTGTGTTATTTTAATTTTAAAACTAATGTTGATTGTGTTTGTAACCTTTTATACATTTACATCCACCTTTACCTTCTACCAAATTTGATCTAAATTAATTATATTGGTTAAATTTTCCTTTAAATTTGGAGGAATAGCCAGCACACTTACCTTGGTGATACTGGAATAGGAATTGTTTAGATACAACAAACTGGTGAAAAGACTGTAAAAAATGTAACCCCCCAGAAACCTACCAGTGTACAGTTTTACCTACTTCCGAAGATCCACACGGGAACATTCCCTCCTTCAGGCTGACCAATTGTATCAGAATTTGGCTCACCCACAAAGTACATATTAGCACTTGTGGATTCACAGCTTCAGTCTCTAACTAAGAATCTACAATCTTTCATCAAAGAAACAAATCATTTTCTAGAACGACTTCACACACTGGTCATCCCTCGTCCACAGCATACTAACTTGGTCTCAATCAACGTTACATCACTCTACACCAATATCCCTCATACCCACATACTTGAAGTAATAGAGGAATAGCTCAACACACGTCCTTATGATACTCGACCCACTACTGCATTTTCGCTAAAGCTATCAAATTTCATTTTAGAGAAAAATTACTTCAGATTTCTAGACAAAATCTACCTGCAAATTAAAAGTACTGCCATGGGAAAACCCATGGCCCCTTCATATGAAAACTTGTATATGGGTAAACAACCGCTACAACCACTTTATTAGTCCAGATACATCAACAACATATTTATGATCTGAACCACCACGACTCGGCAACTTGAGTCCTTCCTGGCAGACCTCGACCATTTTTTATTGTTAAGATTTACCTAGAACATATCCACATCTACCATTACTTTTATGGATGTAGACAACACACTCCTTCAGGAACAGCTAAAAACAATTGTACACACCAAGGAAACCATCCAGCAACAATACCTTTATTATGACAGCTGTCACCTTATGAGCACAACGAGATCACTCCCACATAGCCTATCCATTAGATATAAATACAAGTTAAGACTTAAGTATTATTATTTATAAATTATGAAGATATGAGTTAGGATTAAAGTATAATAAAAAAAAAGATTACTGAAGATAAAATTTCACTATAACATAAGGACACTAAATATTATTTATACTCTTGGAAAAACAATTTCGCTAAACAAAGTTTTCATAACATTTAAAATATTCCATTGACTTAATAGCTAGACATTTACATGAGTCAAATGGTCAAATAATCATTCATACCAAATTAAAGTTTGAGTACAGTAATAGTTAAATACAAGAGTAAATAAATTGAAAGCATTAAAAACTTATTTAAAATAAAAAGTTAAAACACAGTTAATACCATCAATCAAAAGTTTTGTTTACAATGTGTATGAATTGAAAGTTAATTATATTTATGAAAAAGATTAATCATGACTAAGTCTAATCTGATGTTCAGTCTCTGAACTGTATATATTTAATATTGTAAAATCGCTTTCGTGTAATAATTTGTTTAATATAGGTTTATATAATGCTTTATACATATTGGTTTTGTAGTTGTTGTTTATTCTTCGGACATTTTCCCGCCGTTTTAGGGAGTCCCGCCATTTTCGATGGTTTCCCTCCGTTTTGAGGGAGTTGAAGAGGAGGGGGAAGAAAAAGTCGTTTGTTTTTGATTGAGATCAGGGCAATTAAGCTTGGTAGCCAGGATACATAGGTTGTTTGCCAGAATGGGTGCACTAACTTATGCACAAATCGAGTCCGAGTGTAAGTCGAGTGTTACATGTCCTAAAGTGGCCTTCTTTATCAAGGAACAACAATAGTTTGAAAGACACTGCTAAGTCAACCCCTTGTTTCCCCATTCCTTCCTACTCTTAACCCAGCAACCCACAAGGTAGGCCTACATTGTCGGCGAACCTCATTTGGATGAGGTAAGCAATTCTTATCACAATTTTATATTGAATATAGTCCACTTTTCTTGTTTTCACTAGTTATTTTAATCGTTTGTTGACTGTAATGAACATCTGCATTAACGTTCCATTACTCTGCTAGGCATTCTAGATTAGGCGGAGAAATCTGGAGGCTTAATTGTCCGACATGTTTCGGTACTCATACATCATACCATGTACCATATTCATGGAAAATTGTAGGTTTAAACATGAAGTGTTTGCACACCTGTAAGATGTTAATCTGAACTCATATTTTAATAATTTCTAAATAATAATATCTAAGTCATTTATTGATTTACTCCTTACTAAAGATTCATTTAGAATGTTTTCTAAAATGTTCTAGCGATTAGAGCCAAAAGAATTTTCTCTAACAACAATGACCTTTTGCTATACAATAAAAACCAGCAACATGCTTTTATGACCAGAGGTAATCCAAAGAATTGGTGTGTAGTCAAATGGACAGCGATCAAAATAGCGGGTCCACAACATCAACGGAAACGAAAAACATCATCCCTCTGGTCACAACATACCACCTTGGACTCCACAAACTCTTGAAAACAGGTTTCCCTATACTTCAATCCTCCACCACTACACAGAATATCTTCAAGGAGCCTCCTATAGTAACATATTAACAACCAGCCAATCTGTGCAAATTACTTAGAAAACTTAAACTGCCAGACCCCACTAATCAACCCAAACCCAAACAAATATCAGGTTCATTTCCCTGGCACCTTTACTCTTGTAAAACCTGCACCATACATAAACCAACAAATTTATTCTCCAACAACACAACTAAAATAAACCAACCTATAAAAGGTCACCATACTTGTGATTCTGAAAACCTCATCTACCATCTGGAAGGCAACCAGTGCCAAGCACAATACATTGGTATCACAACAGAAACACTAATAATGGTCTTTGACACGACACAAAAATGAAGAATAATGATAAACTTGTAGCGCCACATGCCAAAATCCATATTCTGGACTTAAAATCACTGTTACACCACCAAAGTGGTCAAATTCCTGAACAAAGAAAAACGCATCCCTTCACAACTAATGAGATGGGAACTGGCCCATCAATATATCACCAAATCCAGACGAGCCCCTAACCTCTCTTGCCCACCAGCACACTTATTATTACATTCAATGTCACAATTAACACAACATAGAACACAACCTTTAGTTTTTCTATCTATTTAGTCAAAGTGCTACCATCTATATATAGTGATATTACTGAAAAACAATCAGCTGTGGAAAGTAAACCTTGCAGTTCAACCAAGAGCATCAATCCACTTTCTTGACCTGATGAAGAAGCTGTCTCTGACAATGAAAGCTTGTACTTAATTTTTGTGATTTTTTTACCCTCTCAACTGTATTTGTGATCTTTATTTTTCTCAAATCTCTCGAATACCATAGGGTTCGAGCGATTTGAGTATACAACCTCTAGTTTTAAAACACGGTTAACTCGCCCCTGAGGTGATATTGTTTTAAAATATTTAAGTGTTTATAAATATATGTTAATGTGTATACTCCTATTTGTGCTTCATTTTTCTACAACTCTATCATAGCTATTCAATTACATACTAAAACAAATTGTTGTGTCAGTGTTTTGTCTCAACAATTTCTAATACTAAATTACCCTGCTAAATAGACTGGTTACCCTTTTCACTTTAAACCATAAAATGAAATATCATGATGTTTCATCATTGCTGTCCACCCTTAAATTTTTTCATATCTTTTAAAATATAAATTTATTTAATTACACATTTAAAGGTTTTTTTTAACGACAATTGGAATAAAGGTATCAAGTTCTGCTTTATGATCCATTCCTTATGGTGGGTGTTTTGTTGAAGAAATATTTTATTATTATTATTATTATTATTATTATTATTTTGATTAATTTTATACTTGCTTCCAAGTTTACTTTCTCATCTAGAGAAAGTATTGTAATTGGGGAACATCATCTACCTTGAGATTAGGATAGATCAATGTTTTATGTGCACCCGAACTCAAAATAGTGGACATTACAAGTCAGTCTGCATCTACCTGTGGCTACAGCTGAAAGGGTTTGATGGATTCTATTCAAATTGTATAATTAATTAGATGCTATGTTATGTTCATGCCTTGGGAAGTTTTTAAAATTATAATTCTGATGAGTGAATCTTGAAGATTCAAAATTTTTCATAAATGGCTTTAATTTTTTTGTTAAAATATGATTTTCTAAATAGAGTTTGTTTTTCTGAGGGAGATTTACCAAGGGGTAGCTTACTGATGATTTATTTCTTGAAAATTTTGCCAAATTCTATATTACACTATATTAGAAAGTTTGTATAATTGGGTTGTGTCATTTTTTTTGCACCGCGTCTTACTACCTGCTTGGGTTATACACATATGTACTAATTATGCAAATGTGTTAGGAATGAAGAAGGTTGAATTTAGAGGAAGTACACCCACATTTGCATGTAGAGAGAGAGAGAGAGAGTGTGTGAAAAACTGTTTATGAAATAAACACCTATAGCACACCTGTGTTGAATTCAAACCCTAATCTCATCATCAGTGGTTAAGTCCATTATGAGAGTGACACCTTTGACAATCCAGTCACCAAAGCATGCGAAAAGAGCCTTTATTAAACTTTGCATTGTGTCTCCAAAGTGACAAGGTTCTACTAAAGTATTGTATCAAGTTTATTTTGTTCGAGGGTTCTTACATGGAGTTCCACCAATAGAGCCATGTTAGAGAACATATCTCTGAGTTCAATGATAGATTTCTCTATCCTCTCCAGATCTTCTTGCCGGTCCCTCAGAATATCCAGGGCCACTCGAGCCTCCAATGTTTCAATGATTATCTACAACGTTAAACAAATCTTTTGTTTTGTGTGTGTTTATTTAAAATAGTACACTTTTTTTTTACTTTGTGTTTGGAGAACATTTTATTATTTGAAAGTGTTTAAAGATAGTCTTATATAAATTGCTGAAACTATATAGGTAATTTGATATAACTAAAGAAAATCTTTAAATATATATATATATTTTTTAAACCCAACAAATAGGCTATAAATTGAATTATGGTGTTTTAGTTTAACTATTCTCTAATGAGAAGCATCTCTAAGAGCACCTCTGTGGTTTAATGGACGGAGTTCCTGGTTACAGATCCAGAGGTCCTTGGTTCAATGCCGGGTGCTTCTTTAATTTTTCTATAAATCAGTGGGTTTGGAACAGAGTCAACCTTAGCCTCATGAGGACAAATGATGAGTTATTTAGATAAAGAGATAGCGGTTCCATTCTAGAAAATCGAGATTAACGGCCAGAGGGTTCATTGTGCTGACCACATGACATCCTGTATCTGCAAATGTCAGCACTATCATCCCTAACTGCGGCAGCCGCTTGGTCGTTATAGCTCTATTGTGGGCTCAAGCCACGGAGAGAGAAGCATCTCTATAGTCCAAAAGTTGGAAATTGTTGTTCAACTTTAAATAAACCTAATTCTATAATATTTACGGATATCCAAAAGTTCATCCAACTTACATTATCCGTAAATACAGACAACTCCCCTTTTTGTATTTGCCGAAGACAGTCTTCATTGGTGATAGATTGCCTCACTGCAAACAAGTGAAAGTATGTTAGGGAATGTGTTTTTAAGAAGTAAACCACTATTAAAAAATCAAAATCTAAACATTATGACTCACCTTGTGAGGAAAATATTTTTATTCTCTCAGTTAATTCTATATAAATAAAACTTGATTGATATATATGGTGCTTTTGATTCAAATTATAAACAACACTTATGGAAAAAATTAACATTAAAATAGGTACAAGAATCTCTTTTATAAAAGTTAGGGAATATATACATTAGTGTTTTTTAGAGATGGGATGCTCGAATACATGATTCCTTGAATCCTATGGTACTATAGAGATTCAAGATTGATAAAAATATCAAAAAAGCATCTTGAATACGATTTATGAGGACCTTTACTTCAAATAACAATTTTAAATACTTGGTAAAAGTAATTATAATGACTTGTGTATTTGGAAGAATACAAAATCACAGAAAAGGACAAAATGTTATTAATATAATTAATTTACTAAATAAAAGTGAGACAAATAAAAATAGCATTTTTCAGTGGCACCAAGTCTTAAACAACTTTTTTTTAAATTAAATGTTAATTATTTTCACTTTTAGTAAAAGTGTACATTTTTAAAGTTTCAAGATGAAAAAAAAAATAATCTAGGATTCTACCCATCTCTAGTTTTTACATTTTTGTGCGCTTAGAAATTTCTTCATTTTATTATATTTATATTTGGCTAAGTGCACTATATTTTATGCATAAAAGTCATTCTAGAACAAACCACACAGGTGTATTTTAATTGTTGGTGTTGAAAAATAATTAAGGCTCCAGTATCTTTCGAAAGTGGCTTCCAAAATTAGTTTCTAGGTATTACAACCCTGGATCTAAGTGTGTGATTGTACACACCTGCAGGCTTGACGAGAAGTGTGGGGGCGGGGAGATAAAGGGGGGGTGGGGGAGGGGGCAGCCGAGGACCTATTGTTTAAAAGTTTATTAATTTTTAAGACCTCAGCGATAAGCTATTGGTTGTAGGGAATAGGAATATCTACATTTTGTTTAGGCCAACAAACAGCTTAAGTTATATTTTAGTGTTGATTATTGTGCGATCCACAAATTATTATTTTTGTCTGAATTATTCGGTGGACGACGGTGACGTTATTGCAGTGCATGGGTGTCGCTCATGGGCCTAGAAGATATGTCTAGTCTACTAACGGCCAGAAAAACAATTTATGTATTTAAAATGATAGATTTTTAAGAACATTTGGTAATAATTAATATAAATGTGATGCTTTTTATACTTTAAATATTATGCTTTTGAATGTGATTAACCTTTATTATGTTGTGCTTTCATAGTTATACAAAATATATACTTTTTATTTTTTTTAACCTTAGGTTTATCAATTCAAAAGTAGTACATTTTTCTTATGAAATAGGTCAGGTCTCATCTAATTGTATTTTTTATTTATAAAAATGTTTTTATTTCTAAGTGAAAAAACAAAGTGACCCGTTTTATGACAACTATGTTTATTGATATATTTTGTCCTTTGTATTGTGAGTATATATGTTTTTATTATGTCTGTGTAACTCATATTTTTAAAAAGTGTTTTAAAGTATGATTTGAATTTTTGAATCTGTCCCTCTCCACGGCCCTGCACACTCACCTATCCTGAGCTGTTGTCTCACTAGTGCTTCACATTTCTCCTTGTGTTTGTCAAGCGTAAGATTAAAGTCGGCCACAGCATCTCTGAGTGCCCTTGTGAGTGTGTGATAGTGTACCCTCATTATCCTCTCTAAGGCAGGCTCGTAGCTCTCTGACAAATTCTTCGACTTGTCTATCCTGACTGACATTTCTGTAATCACATACACACTAAAATCAACATCACTGGATTAGGAGTATGCAAAGCTCCAAAAACTTCGACTTGGTTTCAATCAAAATTTCTGTATTTTACAATTATTTACTTAATTTAAATTAGTTGAAAAATGACACCTAGACATAGGAATCAAACCCAGGACTTTTGGATTAATGCGTCAATGCTTTAACACTGAGGTATCCAAGGCTCATCCCATGCTCAGAGTTGTTCTTCACTCATTGTACAGTCACACGGACAGTGCCGTAATTACGATTTTCAACCCGTGTATAGATATTCATTAAGATTTCTGTTTAAAAATCACAACCTTGTATTGTATACTATGAAAAAGAATGACCCTGAGAATGGGACGATTGCTGAATAGCTCAGTGGTAAAGCATTAACAAGTTAAGCCAAAGGTCCCAGGTTTGATTCACGTGTTCAGGTGTCATTTTTCAACTAATTTAAATTAATTGAATTGTGGTCTCCTCTCAACTGTGCCGTAGTTACAATGATTTGCAGCCTGTGTGTTGATGTTCAATTACTGCAATTATGACCTATTGTATAAATTACATGTTGTGATAATACCTTGATTTATTAGAAAAGGTGTCTCAATTTGTTCCTAATCATGGCCATTATTAATAATGTCTTCATATTGTAGTTGCTACTAATCGTGGTCATTATTATAAAAGTCCTCACCTTGCAGTTGTTACTAATCGTGGTCATTATTATTAAGGTCCTCACCTTGCAGTTGTTCCTAATCGTGGTCATTATAATTAAAGTCCTCACCTTGCAGTTTATTACGAGCAGACACCACAGTGCGCTGTACTGAAGCGGTTTTATCTTCCACTTGCAGGTTCAACTCTGCAAACATATCCAATAGTAACGTTACACAAATTTATTGTTTTGAACCCACTTCAGGAACAGTTTGAGGTGTTACACTCGCCTGCTGATGGGGGCGAGATAGGGTTTTGAATCCCAGTCGGGTCTACTGAGAGTTGTTGTTCCTAAGTGGTTTCCCACAATCCTCCCAAACAAATGTAGGTGGATTACCTCTAAAATGCTCCCTTCCTCATCCCTAGACTATTAAAGTAATTATCATATATGCTATAACCCAAACATGACGTAAGACAATGTGATTTAAAAAAATGCTTTTGTGGCCGGTGTTTGTATTTAAATTAACAAGTTCAGGTTTTAGCTGATTGAAGGAATAATAATTTCTAACATTTAGGCTGTAGTTACTGTAACTACAGCTGAAACATTGAAAGTTTTAGTTGCCTCAATGTATCTCAAGCCCGAGAACATTAATTTCAATAAGTCACATACTAAATATATTTATACATTAACACAGAATATCACTGTTTATTCGGGTTGTATGCTAATGTGGTAAGGATGAGTGAGAAAGGTTGAATTTAAAAGAAGTGTAGCCACATTTGTAGGGGGTTGGAGAGTGAAAAACCTCCATAATCTGGATTCGAACCACATTATCCCAGTCACTGACAGTTCAGTCAATTGAGAGAGCGACGCCTTAAGACCACCAAAGCGGGTCTATAAATACATATATCGAGGTGAAACGAGTTGTTGGTTTGAATCATGGCCAGAGAATGTAAGGAGGGTAAGGGGCTATAACGCGAATCCTTCGGAGAAAGGGGAACTGTGGTGGGGGTAAGTGTCCATAGAAGACAGGGATTTACATTCTGGTGGGGAAGTGAGGAATTTCTTTGTTTTTAATTAGTATGTATGTGAGCATGATTGGAGTCTCAGAGGCGAACAGTACTTATCTCATGTCACTAGACTTAAAAACATGGAAATATATGGGTGTATATGTATATCTTTATTACTAGTATTTATGCAGTGAATGGAATAGTCCAGTTTTCATCGGAATGGACTTTAAGAAAATACAAACACATTATTTTGCAGACAAACCTGAAAATATTTAACTATATTTTTAGTTTTAATTCATATATGTTGATACTATTTATCAAAAAGTGACAGCTACAGATCACACGACTTGATGTTTGAATAAGAGAAAGTAGATCTAGTAACATTTTATAGATGTCTGGACTATAATTTTACCTATTAGTGCTATAATTTATCTAGAGTTTTTTTTGCCATATATTTACATCCATATGAAGTTGAATTACTTATTTAAAATGTGTTTATTGTTCTTAAAGTGAAATTGTCAATTTTGTTTTTGTTGAGAACAAACAATTTCTCAATGGGCATACATAATCATAATGATTGAAGGATATTATTGAAACAACTGTACAATTTTGTTGTTACTCAAGCTAAACTATTTACATACCATTATTAATTAACTATTATGTAACTTTTTTTACTAAATTAATATTATTAGTTGATTAGTTGAAGATAGTGGGCACTAGGAGGCATATGGTGGTAACTTGGGCTGCACAGATGGGACGCAACTGTCTTCTAGAGCTCTGTTCGTATCACAGTTCTTATGCGCTAGAATAGTAGAGCAGAAACTCATAAATGCCCGAAACCAAGTGGGTTTATAGTGTTCCTAGATGGAGCTGCTAGGCAGTATGAGAAAATACACAAATGACAATGTTGTGATCCCCTTTATTAAATTATATAGTTCTATTGACAAAGATCCATTCTACACTTCTATACCAGCCACCTTTCAGTTTCCAGGGTGTTTAGAACTCAATGGTCAACCAAAATATGTGAATTATTGGACTTTTCAGAGTGGATGTAAATTTTAAACAAAGTTTACAACTATATACATGTATAGGGTCATAAAGAGTAGTTTTGTATACATTCCAGTGAAAACCAAATTCATGCACTGTTAAAAGTTTGATCAATATTTAACCTAAGTGCAACAACCAAGTGGCAATATCTCGGCTAACTCGGCAACTCCCCCAAGCTCACACATATCAGAGACATTCATACCCATCTAGAGGCACAGACAAAAACATCTAAGTATATCTCAATGGTATCTTCGAAGTACAAATGAGTCGACCTCAGTGGTCATTATAATTATCATTATTAGCACCGCGTCTTACTACCCGTTCGGGTTATACACACTTACGCTAATGTGTAATGGTAGGCTGATTGTGAGATGAAATGAAGGACCTACAGCTTAACGTGGAATCCGAACCACGGTGGAGGTCTGGCATTCCTCACATTCACAAACCTCAGTGGTCTTGGGGTAAAGTGCTCATCCTATAACCCAATGTTTGTGGGTTCAAACCCAGTCAGTATTGACAGATTTTTCTTGAGCAATAAAAATATGTAGCATAGCTTCCTTCGGAGGCGAAGTAAAGCTGTCAGTCCCATCTCGATTGTGCTATAAAAAAAACCTGAAAGGTATGTGAAAATACCTTTCTTGGAAAAGTTGGTGTGCTCTTATGGTCATAGGAATTCTCATTTGCTGATATAATCAGTCGGTTCAGGAAGCGCATGTTAAATACCTCAAATAAATAAAAATAATAGAAAATTCAAAGCACACAAACACACATATATAAATATATATTTATATCCATGCAAGCACTTTTTTAAATCTCTTGGTTAAACATTTTAATAAATCTAAAGTGAATTTTATTAAACTCACTAAAACTCACTCTCGCTAGGTCTTGCGAGGGAGAGTATTTCTCCGTAGAGTTTCTTGATATCTGCCGTGTCATTTTGGATGTTGTTGATTATGGTCCATATTGATTCAATCTGCAAATAACAGACACCCACACCCCCAAAAATAATTAAAACATAGAAAAGTTATGGTTATGAATCCTTAAATAGTCTTATTAGAGAATTAATTTATTTATGGCCTCTGTGGTCTAGGGGTTGGAGTTCCTGGCTAAGGACCAGAGGCTCCAGGTTTAATCCCACACGCTTCTAGATTTTTCTGTGGTGAGCTCAGATTTTACCTAAACAATTATATATATATATATATATACACACACAATTTCAAAGTTATATACAAATTCACATATTTTAATTAATGAAGCCACAATTATGTTAATCGGTGAATTTATGGACGCTATTAAGATAGAGTTCTTAATGTTGTAAAAAAAAAGATTGAGTTTTCTAAAAAAAATTATGTTGATCTGTAGATTTGCACAAAAATCACGAAACCTCTGACCAACATTGGTCTTTAGTACACACCCTGTGACATGGACAAGAGAGAAAGTTGACTCATGTGGTTTTTCCTCTGGATGCAATTTGTTTACTATCATTAGTTGATTTAATTTCATCAGAAATTTACCTCTGGGGCCGTCCTTAAATGATATAAGGCTTTTTTTAAATTATTTTTACCCCCCTCCTTCACCCTGCTTCCTCCACGTAAGGAATCGTAAGATTTGCATTCCCTCCATCTTACATAATTGTTTACAATTTAGTAAATTATATTATTATAATCATTAAGTTTTTCGACATAAGGATAATAATAAAGCGAGTGATATGAAATTTTAGAAAACTTTATAAGTGAAATTTTATAATTATTATATTTATTTTCTAGCAATTTTTTTTTACTCTAGATTTTGTGTTACCATAAACAGTGGTGAAAAAAACCTTGACCCAAGATGGATTCTAACACCCCCTTTCCTCTTAAGAAAACAGAAGAAAATACTGAAACCCCACTTCCTCACCAAAACCCTTACATAATTTAATGATGGCCCCTTGTGAATGAAAATCTGACTTAGATGGTAACTTCACATGATTTAAACATAATTCTAATTAATTTAAGATAAAAATATAATACTGTTAAAATAATTAAAATTGAATCTCTATAGTAATTCAGTTTTTTTTAAATTCACCTTTAAAATTAATATGATCATAAGTATGAAATTTAGGAAATAACTCTAATGCCTTACCTTTCATAGCTAAAATTAAAACATGGTTGTCCATTTATTAAATTTTAAATTGCGAAGAATTTAAATTCTACTATGATCATTATTGGTTCCAAGGTAGTGGTTTTATTTCATCATTAGGATCCATTTAGAGCCTCTTTAATCGCTACATAACCCAAAAGGCATCACTCACAAAAAACTCAGCTGCAAATGACAAGGAGAATCCCATTCGGGTGTACTGAAGGTGATTTTCCAGTATCTCTCCATGTAAATGTGGATACACTTCCTCTAAAGTCAACCCTCCTTGTCCCTAACACATTAGCATAGTTAGTACATACAGGTAAAACCTGAACGGGTAGTGAGACGCAGTGAGGAAAAAATATTTGTACAGGTTTTATGCATAAATTAATTACACTAATGGGATAGGAATGAGGGTAGAATTTTAAAGGAAATGACTCATTTTCATGGAGGGAGGGTAGTAAACCACTAAAAAAATGCCCTGAGGGACCACCGATGCGAGCTTAGGACAGTGTTAAGCACCAAACAAAATAATCAATCACATGGGCAATATTGGTTTGTAACATGAAACTAAATTATCTTCATTAATATTAGGTGAATAGCTTACAATAGTGATCCGACACCTTAGGTCAGTAGGTAATGTGTCTGTCTATTGAGCTAAGGGTCCCGGGTTTGATTCCCGGCATGGCCGAAAAATTTATCATTGGTGAAATGTGGGCTTGCCCTTTCACAGTGATGAATTAACGGCCGGGGACTGGATGTTGTGCCTGTCCTAGTCTTAAATTATATTATAAGACATACAAAGCTACGACAGGCCTAGCAAGCCGGCAGTGTAAAATATATGGCTTGTATATAAAAGTGACCCAGGTCACAGACTGGAAACAGTAATGGATGTAAAAAAGTTGATAGTAAAATAAGACACAGTAAACAGAATTGGTGCTAACCTGTTGTAAGAAGTAGGCAATTTTTGGAAGTTCGTTGTTCTCATACTCAGAGTCAATACTGACTTGAACTTCTCCATTGCTTTCATTCTGTTGGGTGGCCTATATAACATCATATTTCATATTATTTTAACTTTTCTCTCAACAATCATCTCCCAGCTACTAAGGGGGCATAGCTACAGTCCAATTCTATTAGGAATAGCCTTTTAGAAAATACAAAAAGATTTTGTTTGTGGTCAACATTGATAACATTTTACTGTATTATTATTATTATATTGCTATTAGCAATATTTATCAAACTGACAGGTGTAAGATCACATGGTTTGACATATGAATACATGGAAGAAGCTCTAGTAACTTTTTAATTGTCATGTTCCTATGAAAATTGGACTCTATATACCCTTCATTTAACCTTAGAGGTGGCAGTTTTAATTTGCTTAGTTCCACTAGGGTGCACCTTATAAGATAGAGTCATAGTGTAATCAGTCAAGGTAAGACTGTTGTTACCTGGCTTGGTAAATGGAGTGTACAAGGGTTGGTGTAGAACTTTCATTGCTAATAAAAATTATGTTATAAACTGACACATCAGCCTGTATTCAAGAACAAACCTTACTTTACAAATGATGGGGCATTTTTTAAATAAGAGTTATTTATGAATTAATTTGACTCTTCAATACAAATCATAATGTTCAAATACATTTAAAAAAATCCACAGCTGTAACAAAATATACATGATAACTGATTTGAATGAGTTAATAAGTACCTACTTTATAAACCTCTTTGAGTTCTTGAAGTCTGTCCCGTATCATGTCGTTATGTCGGCTTCAACCTTGTATTTCATGGTTTACAACTATCTCTGCTATGACTCACTAAACAGAGAGAATGTTATCAGTGAGTGAGCCCTGAAGCGACGCTTGCTAGTGTGCAGATAAACACAACATATTTCACCTCTCCTCTCTTTACCTATCAACTCGTTAGCTTTGAAGCTTTTAATCTATACCTTCTAGATATTTATCTGCTTAAAAACAAACGAGATTGGTACTGATAATGAATTAATCAGGAAATCCATAATAGTCACACCTTTTATTATGTTTATTTTTACATTATCAAATGATGAATGATTGCTTATTCTAACATCAAAATGACTCAAACTTAGCAATGTTAATTGATTTAAATAATAGCTGTCCTATCTCAAATCTCCATTGGGATAAAGTCTCCTATGGGTTGTTCAAGCTAACTTTGGCCTTTTTTTGATAGCCTTTAAGTACAGGGTGTCCAGCGACATGGTAAATCTGGTTAGCAGGGAAAAGTCAGGGAATTTGATCAAATTTCTGGAATTTTCACACAGTCATTAAAATAATACAAAACTTTCATTTACAATAGTCAAAATAACATTTTTCTTCCAGTTAATAGTTACACAAATCTTTTTAAACACAAATTAGCATACTAATCTGAATTCTCAAAGTCAATATGTGATTTTAGTCTCATCTTTTCATCCCTATCTCTGTGTTTTTTTTAGCCAAGTTGAGCCATGGCTATGCGCATGTGCAAGAATTCGATTACAATATTGAAAGGAGAAACTAAAAAAGAATGTGTCTCGCAACAATTTTAAACTGCATTGGTGTACTCAATAGGATTTAATTGAATTCCAACTTAGATCGCACCACACAATTGCCCATTGTATTAGAGTGAAATTCTTTAACTCCATCATAGAGTGACACAATTTCAGATGATTTATGTGTCTAGAAATAATATCACATTACATTAAGTTGCAATCTTAATAAAACAATTGAGGGACAATTTATGTCCGCTGTCTATATAAATATGTTGTTATTTTTAAAACAAAAAACACTTTTTTTTAGTAGTAGAAAGTGTATAAAACTTGATAGAAACATATAAATATAGTAGTATTAAAAACAAATTAGACCAAATAATTATTAAAAGCCCCTTTCATCACCTCGCTAATTGTACCCACCTTTTAATTTCTAAGTTTGAAGTTCTATACAAAAATAAAGAAAAAGAGTAAAATACATATATCCACGGTAAAATATTCCCGTAATACTGTTATTTTCGTTTGAAGAATCCATTTCAATAACTTATTAATGAATTTCGACATTTGAATTAATGTTTGTTTGTCCCCAAGTCACACATTGAACAAACATGATATTTTGAATCTGGTGTTAAAACCTTCCAGAATGTTTCACTGTTCCCCATTAGCCGTAGCATATTGTTGTCCTGTACTTACTAGTTCTTGTTATTTCATTACTTAAAAAGTTTATTTAATATTACTTGGTCAACATACGAAAATTTAGGTAAATAGTATACAGTATGTTAATTGCAAATCACTTCGGTTACATTAATATCATTTGGAGTTTTTGAAATAACTAAAACAATACCATTTCAGTTGAATATAAATGGAGGCAATAACTAGCCTCAATGTTTGTTTGCCGCTTTATACTTATATTATAGCTATGAAACTTAAAAGTCTGCCAAAAATATCACTTCGCTAACGTTGCTAGGTAACTAAAATAGTGTTATTATTTCACTAAGATGCTTAGTGATGAAAATGTCACTACCTCACTAACGTCACTTAGGTGATGAAACTAATGATTGTCATGTAGCTCACATTAGTAAAGTGAAATTTTCAATGTAAATGCGGCTTTCCCAAATATCACTTCGCTAACACCCGCATCAATTCTCTAACAACAGTAAAATCACCTATTTCTCATTGACATTCTTAGAAAAAAATAGATTATTATTATATATTATTAACATTTAAGCTATTAAAAACATAAATAAAAAATGAGAAATGTTAAACTTAATTTTCTTGGGATTTTGGAAAATTTAACACATGAATTTTCTATAATTTTTCACTTACAAAATCCTAATGCCAATAAACTAATAAAAGTGTATAGTTTTATTAATATTATTGTTAAAAATGTTTTACTTAGTAAAAATACATATTTTATTTGGATTTTAGAGATTATAACATATTTATGTGCATTGGCGTTATGATGGATTATGGTTTGCCACATTGGTAAAACTAAAAAAAACTTTAAAAAAATGAAAAAATCAAGCTCTGCTGGTTTTATTAGTTAATTCTTTAATAAATTTTGTATAATCAAGTAAAAAAATACATTATAATATTGCTTAAATTTTTATTTTTGGATTTCCTATTTGTCCCTCAATTATAGAATGACCCATATAGTGATTGGAAAGGTAAATTGACTCTGGAAAACCTGGAAGTCAGGTAATTTTGAAATATAGTTTGGCAGAACACCCTGAAGTAACTGTGAACCAATGGGGATGGGAGTTGGAAGTTGAAACACTTCTCAACCCTCCACCCCCTGATCCAAGGATGGACAAACTACAGTCTGCCGGTGTATTCAATTCGGCCTGCAGGATAAATAATTTAAATGTTTTTCCTTGTGAAGCAGGCTTTTTTTAAACACAACAAAACTGTATTTTTATAAAAATTATGTGAAAATAAACATTTGTAAACTTGATGAATTGCGTAGAAAAATACATGGAATTTTTTCCATACTCATATTAATTCGAACAATAAATGTTTTCAACAATGAAACATAGGAAAAGTGATCTTAAAAACAGACTTATTGATGAGCATCTGTCTTATCTCTTGAGAAACACCTCTTCCAGATTAACCTAGATTATATAAAATCAAAAAATGCTGGCAGCTCATTCACAGTTTCCCTCATCTCACACCTCCATAATATCTTCTGAACAAACTTAAAAAAATACCAAGCCATTTAAAAAATTATGATTGTTATATATTCCCATTGTTTTTAACTTATCAATCAGTATCAATCAATGTGTGTGTCTGTATGTATATATATATATATATAATTTTTCTAAAATGAAATTTAAAAAAATTAATCAATACAAATATTAGAACTGCCAACTTTTTTTCTTAGCCTTCGTGTTAAGTAAGTTTGCATATACCTGCCCTAGATGCTAAAAATAATGTTAATAAAAGGTATTTTTTCTAATTTCAAGTAATTTTTTTTAGCACAGCGTCTTAAGGCGATTGACCCTTTTCATTTGGCGTGGAAATGCAGAGCCATTGGAACAAACTGTTATCTTCAAGAATTTTTATTGTTTTTCAATTTTCTTTTCGGAAATGGTTTATTCAAGGATAGAAGCATGTTAAGTTATATTTTTATATACACACTTCCTCTATAATTTTAACAGTGATTATATATCAATAAAATTGACATTTACCAATAGAAAAATGCCGGCTTCATGACAAAAAATAAGAAAAGGTAACAATTAATAAACATCGATGCATTATCTTGGAAGAGTTGTTGAAAATATTGACATAAACATTTCACTCGTTCTCGAGAAAACTGATATTTCCAAACATATGATTTTTCCACAACACTTGTACAGTAGCTAGCACCATCTACAATTTCCATGATTCAACTGTTTTTGTTGGCCCGGAAGGATACTTTGGTCGGTTGTAAGGTCAAGCCACAACCTTCACCCTCCTGCCCACCATACTACAAAAAAGGTTTTAGACTTGCACGCGACAGGGCTAAGGGCCTTAATACCAGTTAAGGTTTTACGCATATGTACTAACTATGCTAATAAGTAAGCGATAATGAAGGTTGAAATTAGAAAAAGTGTACTTAAATTTGTGTGGAGGGAGAGCAGAAAACCATTTAGGAAAAACCATCCTCAGTACACAAGACTTTTAGTTTAGTTTATTTAGACATAGTTAGAAATAAAAACATTTAGTACTACAATCAGTCAAATACAATTTAGATAAACAACAAAACAGTTCTTAAAATAATAACCTTAAGAAATATATTCAACTAAGTGAAAAGGGACAACCTGAACATTATTCTAGACCTAACCCCAGTACCTATTTAAAAACTGGGGCGTGCTATCCTTTTATATCTATTCTCCTATCTTCACAATTCCTTTTTATTTATTAACTACATCAATTTAGCGCCTAAACCTAATGTCCATATATTATCGTCTACTTTTTTTCCAGCTAGTTAGTTCACCCCGACCCGCCTCGGTAGCGTAGTTGGCTAATGCGCTTGTCGTGTTGAGCTCAACCGCTGAGGACGGGGAGATCGAGGTTCGAATCTCGGTCGGGTGAACTGAGGGTGGTTTTTCCTAAATGGTTTTCCACTCTTCCTCCACGCAAATGCGGGTTCACTTCCTTTAATTCAACCTTCCCAATTCCTAATCCATTAGAGTAATTAGTACTTAAAAGCGTATAACCCAAACGGGTAGTAAGACGCGGTGCTAAATATTATTATTATTATTAGTTCACCCTGGGTATACTACGCCCCGATGCCCCACCCCGCTAGATATCCCGCCGCTACCGGATCCGGTGGTCCCGGGTCAACAAAAGCCCCAACGGGGCTGGGCATCCCCTTAACACCGCCTGGAGAGGCGCCCCATCGAAGATCTCGCTCCACCTACCTTCCCCACATGGCCAACGCCATGGACCTAGACCTAACTTATATACTAATTATTAGAAAATAGTACATTTAATACAAAAAAAAAGCTTAACCCAAATTATCCTATTCACTTCCTCGAGGCTGCGGTCTTTTCCTGCTCCTCTCATACAGACGACTGTTGCCAGCCGACGAAGAGGGTCCCCGAAGGTCCGGAAGCCCGTTCGCTCAACCCTACTACACACTTGTCTCCAAGTGTGGGGATCCACTGAGCAGAGGGGTGAATTCCGCCGTCAACTCATTCTTCCATCTTGGCTCTACCCAACTGGAACTGCGGCTCTCCACGATTCATCGGAGGTTCCCACCTCCGGAATCCAGTGGATGCCGCACTCAGCTGGGATCCGGATATCCAGGCGTCTCATCTCGGTCCAGCCTACCGTCTCACTCCATATATTCTGCCAATACATTTCCGCTACCAGTTATGGTCTTCAAAGTCCTCCATGTCTGTCCCGTCACCACTACTGGTACTAGTCTCATCGCTACTACTGGTCGTCCCTACCAGTTCCCTAATAGTTAAGTCTAGATTTACATCCTGTCTCCTCTTTAAGTCTTTCACGTTACCTCTCCCTACGTGACGCGTCATACGTAATTTGGTTGAGAAGTCCTCACCTGTTCACATCCCGCACTACATGGTACACAGTACTAGCCTGCAGATCAGCCCTTGCTTATAGTGTTTGGGGGAATTCTAATACGACGTGCTCAGGAGTGGCCTTCTCTCCACAATCACATTTGTCACTATCAGTCATTCCCCTACTAAAAAGTATCGCTCTCTACGGCCCATGACCAGTTATGTAATGGACCATTCCTGTTGATAGCTCCAAATACTCCATCCTCATCCGTTCTCTTAAATCAGGAAAGATCCGGTAGGTCCTCCTGCGCATGTCACACTCGCGTCCCAGTCGCTTCGCCACTCATCCAGGAGAGCCTCACGGACCTGTCCCTTAGTACTCACCCCCACTCTGGTCAGTTCTCCCACCTTAACAAGATCACCCTTTATGAGCCAGTACAAAGCAGCTCTTTTCCGCACCTCCAAGTCCAACGGCCAGATACCCAGGGCCACGCACGAGTCAGTTGCCACCGTCCTAAAGGCGCCAGAGAGCCTAAGAAGTACACTCCTTTGCATGCGTCGCACTCTTGCTCTCTGTACCACTCGCTTTAATCTATGCGCCCAGACACTGGCTCCATAGCCCACAATGGAGACTAGCAGAGCCTGGTGATAAAGCCTTATGCACCTCATAGGTAGCATAAACCTCTTATTTGCTATACCTATGATCTTATTCATCACTCTTAATGCCCGACCACATGCGTTCTACTATGCGCGATGACCACATGCGTTCTCCTATGCGCGATGAAGTTCCTCTTCTCGTCAAGAGTGACACCTAGGTACCTGGTATTCCTACTACGTCGTCGTATACTCCGTCCATCCATTTTTATCATCGGATCCCTTTTCAACTCTCCCCTAAATAGCACGTAGGTCGTCTTTGCTGGCGCCAAGCTTAACTTAACCCGCTACACCAAGAGTTAAGCCCTGCAAGCACCGCCCCACTCTTGGTCTCTAGTTCCATCCTTGTCCTTGCCTCCACTATCAGGAGAACATCATCAGCAAAGGCGACCACTCCCGCCGTTCCAGGGAGAGCTTCCACTTCTGATAACCCAGGCTCGAGCCCTAAGTCCCAGAAAATCGGCCCACAGATCGATCCCTGCGGACATACCATGGTTAGCATCTTACTTACCTTCATTCCTGGACATCTCAGGGTAGCATACTGGTCTCTACAGTAGTCCCTAAAGACCCTGTAAAGATCTACCGGACACTGTATTTCCCTCAATCTCTCAAACAACGCCGGCCACCACAGATTGTCAAACGCTCCCGAGATGTCCACAAAGATACCTACAACGTATTTCCCCTTACATCTATCAACCAGGTTCATAGCCTCACAGATAGCGTCCTCAGTCGATCTGCCCCTCCTAAAGCCGTACTGCTGCCTGTGCATTCCCACCTCTCCCCTGTGTTTTGTCAATTTATCGCAGATCACTCTTTCTTGCAGCTTACCACATGTATTCATTAAACATATGGGTCTGTACGACTTCGGGAGTTGCGGGTCTTTCTCATCGCCCTTACTGAGAATGACTATCTCACTCTGCTTCCACACGTTGGGCACTTTGCCCTGAGCGGTACACTCATTCAACAGTCCCGTAATGAAGGTCGCTATCTGCTCACTGATTTCCTGAAGCATATCGACCCTGATACCGTCGGGTCCAGGCGCCTTCTTTCTTTTCATTTGGGCTATGTGCCTGGTTACCTCTGCCTGTGTTATCGGATCCGTCCTCGCCCTATTTGCATAGGGCTCCATCATTTCACGTCTCAAGTTCATCTGCTTGTAATTTTCCAGTCCATCGTCATAAGGAAGCAAGGTATCTACAAGTAGCCTCGCGGATTCTTCCCATCCCACAGTCATGCCTCCTTCCGGCCTTCTAAGCGTTGAGATCATGGCCGGGGGCCTTATCTTCCCGGTTGCCATCTGAACGGGTATCCCCCAGGCGTTATTTCTTAGTTCTTCCTGAACATAATGCTCCCAGCCTTCCCTCTTCGCCAGGGCCAGGGCAGACTCATATTCCTTATTCCTTATCCTATAAGTCACCAGAAGTACCTGCTTCTTCATTGGCTCTACCTCAGCTTGGTACCACCGACGAGCCTTTCTTGCTACTCCCAGAAACCTCCCAAGCTTGTCACTCCAGAATCTGTTGACTGTACGCCTTCCTCCTCTTATTACCGGAATGGCAACCCTCATGGCTCTCTGTATAGCCCTTGTCAGCTCTTTCGCCTTCTCATTGACATTACCGCCCTCTATCAACTCTGGCAAGACTAGTTCCCTCCAAAGTCTGTTCCAGTCCACCTTCTTCAGGTTATACCTCAGCCTGTACTCTTCCTCCTAGTTCCCTCCGAAGTCTGTTCCAGTCCGCCTTCTTCAGGTTATACTTAAGCCTAGATATTCCATCAGCCTGTACTCTTCCTCCTACATACTCAAAGGTAATCAGGTTATGGTCACTCGCTGTCATCCCGTCCAGTACCTCCCAGTTTTTGATCATGCCAGCTGCCTCTTGGTTGCAGAGCGTTACATCGATGTTTGATCTGGCACCAGCAGGCCCTACATATGTGGTGGTTCCCCATACACGTTTATCACCTCTAATTGGTTAGCTACTATTACCTCGACCAGCTTTTCGCCTCTCTTATAGGCTCTGTGTCCTCCTAACTTCCCGTCCACTCCCCTGATGTCGTCACTAAACCATAGAGGTGATCTCGCATTCGCATCCGCCACCACAACCAAGGGTTTCCCTATAAAGGTTCTTACCATGTCCTCTAACTGCTCCAGATAAGGTTTAATCTCCTCCCTATACTGGAAGTACATGTTTACGAGGATGAACACGCCTGCGTCTACTCTGATTTCGACGCACGTGACAGTACTGATCAACCCTTGTTACCGTGACTTCCTTATTCACCACCACTATTAGACTCATTGCCCTCTCACCACCATGAATCAGCCTTGCTGTCGGAGGTAGCTGTGATTCAACAATGTTGCCACCCAAGACTGTGTAACCTGGTTACAACATGTAAAGAAGAAGATGGTTTGGCTTACCGCTTCTGGCCCAGTTGACTCGTCACAGTATGACTCCACGCCACGACTCATTTCAGACTGACCTGAGGGATCATAGTTTGCTGCTCACCTCTAATTGTGCCTCATCAAAGAAAATAATAGACAGTCAATATGTGCAGGCTGGGTGCGTGCCGACAGCTGTGATTGGAAGATAGCGGAACTATTGTTCGGCGCGTGTTTGAATTATGCCTAGACTGTGTGAGCATGTTTCAGAACAGTGCTACTCCCTTACCCCCTACCCATCCTTGCTTCCCGCGCTTTGAGAACACATGACCCCAAGCATGTGTATATAATGGCAGAACTCTGTAGTGCCAGTATACATTGCACTGCGATCGCTAGGTGAGGCACTTTGGTCTTGGATAGATTTAGCTTTGTTTATTTATAAATTCAGTTTGACATTAATCAGTCAAACTTACCATTTGGGATGTTATATTATAAATCGAATCTTTATTTATACCGGGTCTCCGAGTTCGCTTAAAGACTATGGCTTAACGTAATACTGTTGAATGGTTGAACCCAAAACATTTGTCTGATAGGGAAACTCTTTTATCCGCTTCACGGCTGGGTTTTAGAGCACCGCCATTTTTGGCCCTGTGTTGCATTGGGCTGTATGATATTGTAATTTTCCCAAATCCTATGTTTTAAGATTTTGCTTCGTGTTATTAATGGAAAGTTTGTTATTGTTGAACTCAGAGATTTATTCTTTGTTGGTTAAATCAGGGGCCACGAGTCGGCGTGCTTATTCTTTTAACTCTAGTTGAAATAGTTTAATATTAGTTTTCCTAACTATAACGTATATTTCTATTAAACCCATTTATAGCTGTTAAGATATTCTTTTATCTAGAAAATTTTGTCTATTACTCTGATAAATTGAGAGTCGCCGATGGCGACTAGCTAATATCCTTTTGATATTACAATAGTCAAGGATTTAATATCACCATCCTTCATTATTATTATCATCTCTACCAGATTTGTGCGAAGGTCAATTTAGTTGTAATTGTTTAAATTGTTTGTTTGGCCATTTATAAACTTGAAGCGGCGTCCCTCATTTTTGTTGTGTTATTGTTACTCTTCGGTCATTGTGTATGTATACAGCACCTAACTCTGGGCATGCCTCACTCTCTCATAGTCTTTTTTGCCAATTTGATGAATAAAAATAAAACTCTCTTGTAACCAACAACCTGTTTGTTATTTAAGGGTATAAGAATACATAAAAAGGGGGAATTACAACTGGGATTTAAACCCCTCCTTAGTAAATATTTTTAATTAATGCATATTTTTTCAATACAATAATACCCTTGGATATTTTTATTCAAATAGACCTATCTTCTAGATAAGAGAAATAAAACAAAGATTATCTAAAAATACAGTTCAATATTCATAGGAGCCCTTTAGAAATATTGATTTTTTTAAGATCAACACTGCTAACATTTTAGTATTTTATTGATATCTATTAAAAGTGACAGTTGCAAAGGATATAAATACATGGAAGTAGAACTATAGTATGATTTTGGTAGGAAGAACAGTAGAATTTAGTTACTAAAGTTACTAAAACCATTTTAATATATGCATACGTCAAGTCATAAAATCTTCTGTTGTCATTTTTGATGGATATTATCAAAACCCATAGAATACCACAAATCATATTGTAAAATAGTATCAATGTTGGCCGCAAATTAATATGTTTGAATTTTCTCTACTGTTCTTCCAACCAAAATCAGGCCATAGTAACTTTTCTAGCTGTGAGATAAGGTTATTCCTGTGAATATTGGACTGCAGCAATACTTGTATAGGTTTTATCAGTTTTATTTATTTTAGTGTTATATTGTCTTAAAGCTATTATTTGATGTTGCACTATAGAAATTTGATTGACACTACTCATTAAGTATGGGAATATAATTTAGGTACATAAATATTAATCATCAGTGTCTTATTGCAAAGTTATTTTTTAAATTTCATCACACATTATATTTACCATTTTCTAGACTAATTTAACAAGTCTTGAGTATTGAAAAGAGTAAATCACATATGGTACTACTCGGAACTGGAAACCACACACACTGCACAGAACCTCGCACTGTCACTTTTGAACATGTTACCTGATTTAATTCAAACTTGGCACAGTTGTTTTTTGTACCTTTATACAGATCATGTTCATTGGGGAAGAAAATCCAACGAATAATTGGGGAGAAATCAACACTTGTATATATAAAACAGTTTCTAGCATTATTACAATGTATTTACCTTTTAGGGAATTTCCTGATACCTCATTCAGCCGCAAATTGGAATATAAGTGCAAATTACTGTAATAATAATAAACAAAAATCAAGTCTTTTGGTAATTTTTTGGGGAGTAAGAGGTGTGGCAGATAACCTGTGGGCCCCACATCTGTTAATGACAGCTCTGAATAAAAATACATAGTTTTTAGTGCACAGGATGTTAATAATACAATAACAACATTCAATAAAAGAACAAATCAAACATAATATAATAGTCTCTTTAATGCCAGCACCAAAGAGCTTTTTTAGAGTTTTTATTTTACATTTATAGTTCACACATAATCACAACAGACTTGTTTGACTATATTTTTCATGTGAAGCAGTTCAGAAAATGTATTCCTGAGCTAACTTATGTAATCATAATATTTTTACACCATAGCTATGAGTAGGGGCAGATCCACAGGGGGCAGAGGAAGGGTGAACCCCAAGCCCTATACATTACCAGGTAACGGATGAAAAAATTGTGATCTGGCTGAAATAAACACATCTGATTGGATCAACGAAAAAGGCGACATGAAAAGAGTCAAGTGAATGTACAAGAATTTATAATATAACAGGAAAATTCATATTGAGGTATTGCAAAGATTGTTAAGGGTAAAGGGCAGTGTCATCCTTGTGTCTAATAAAGACATGGATGAGTGCAAAGCAGACTTATTGTTTTGGCTCTTCTGTATGTCCACAATGATATAATTTTAAGCCCACAAGTGATTGAGTGATCTGCTAAAGCTAGCTAACACAGAATGGTCATGTAAATTACAACTCATAGCATACATTTAAGAAATATTATAAAATAAAAATGTTATTAAAAATAACAATGTTTTATTTATAGTTCGATTTATTGCAATCACATTTCCAGAAGTCCAGGACTACCTCAAAACACCCCTTTAGGGTTGAATAAAAAAAAATCCAAGAAAGGACCCTCACCCACTAAGCTTGGGAGGTGTTCCATAATCAGTATCCAAGACCCTTTGGTGAGTCCCCCCCCCTCAAAATTACTCCCTGGATCCACCCCTGCTAAGAAGTGGCGATAAGAAAACTCATGTGGAAAACTGGTGCATCAGGTTAATATTCAAACTTTTACCTCAATATAAATCCAATTTGTGAGAATGATGTCTTAAAGTGTGCAACCACTGATACAGGAATCTATTAGCTTGGGATGGGGGCGAATCTACTTTCCTTACCATCAAGTGCTTTGCATTCAAATAAGAAATAGGTTGATATCCGGTTGAAGGAATTTTTATAATATGGGCTTGTTAGAATTTATGTTGTTATTTTTGCTCATCTCACTACCTGATAAAGTTATCTAAATAACAACATGATTGTTGTGTTTTCCACATGATTTGATTGTATAAAGTTGTATAAATATGCATAATTTAATATATTTTCAAATATAAAACAACAAAAATAGTCAACCTTCAAGAATATTTAATAGACAAAGAAACCTCGATTCATTGTTCATTTTTTATGGTCCCCAAACAAGTCTTACTTAAACTATGGAAATAAGAACAGGCATCAATCGTTACTCGATTTATCATTTTTTTTTGAAGTTATTGGTAAACATTTTAGTCCAAAAGAAAGTTAATTCAGGGTGTTTAAAACTGGTGTACAGGAAGAAGTTAGTGTAGAGGGCTGTTTATACGAATGTCATAAAGAAAGGGGTTAATGTATGCTCATGACATCATGGAAAAAGACCAATCAAACATCAATAGTACTGAAAGTTTATTGTTCAATTTGAAAAGGAATGGTGCTATTAAATAATCGAATATTAATGACTCTCTTAAAAAGAAGTAATGAAAAGTGTACTAGACAGTAGAAACAATAACATTGTGAGCGGTTTTTTGGTTTAATAAATACATATAAACAAATCTGATAGATTTTACTAATTTTATACATTTTCTTGCAGCTATTGTTTTCCCGTATCGATACTTTTTCTTTTCAGAACCTTGAATCGAGATTTCACTGTATTTGATTAAGGTTCACTCTGTATTTAAAAGGTTGACTGCAACATTCCTACCCCCACTTGACACCCTTGTTTCCAAATACTCGCCATCCATTAAACTATGGATTTTCCTCCTTAACCGTACAAACATAATTACGAGATCACGTGTAAAATATTCTATAGTGTATTTCAACACAAATATATTATTTCATCATTTCATAACAAGTCTAAGGCTATAATAGTTTACAATTCTAATATCACAATGGAATGTCAGCTACAAAGAAGGTACTTGACAAGGCCATTAAGACTAGCGTGTGATGTAATATCTAGGGATAGCCAAGCTATATTCATCAGTTTGTCGATATATTTCACATTTCAGACTACACTTTAGGGCTTATGAATCAAAATAATTGACATTTAAAAAAAAATACTTTCATTAAATTAACACATATGAATTTTTTAAAACCACATCTTACTACCATTTCAGGCTATACATATATGTAATAATTAAGCTAATGCGCATGGGATGAGGAAGGTTAAATTTAGAGGAAGTTTACCTGCATCAGCATGGAGGGAGAGTGGAAAATCCTTTTGGAAAAACCACAATAAGTAAACCTGACTGGGATTCAAAGCTTAATCTCCCTGTTGTCGACAGTCTTGTCTAACATGAGAGTGACGCCTTAGACCATGCGGTCATAGAAGCAGATTATAGAACATTAAAAATTGAAAAGAAGTTAAGAATAGCATTATATAACACCACAATTCTAGTTTTCCAAGACCAATAAATAATAATAATAATATATTGATATATCAATTGAGAAATATATTAGAAAAAATTGTCATCAATACTGATATTTTTGGTAAAAAATAGCAGATTGATTAAAAAATAAAAGGATACAAAACAACATTACTTATTCCGTAGACATGTGGTATAATGATTCTTCAGTTTACAAGCGACCAACCTGTGACAAATTTACAACCCTTACTTATTGTTGTAATATAGTAAAATAAATAGTTGTACAAATAAACAATATGTGGAAAATCGCAAAAATAAGAGAAAAGGTGGTCCACAACTTACAAAGACCATCCAAGTCTCCATTTCTTGTAACTCATTCCTCTTTAAGAACCTACTCAAGTCCTCAACAATACAAAATGCTACTTTTACATCCGCACAGCTGCATAGTGCAGCCGAACCACACTGTCCAGTCAGCATTTACTAGTGCCTCAACGTAGACTGCCTTTTTTTATTTACCCATAAAAAATGGCTGACAAGTGATAAGTCAAACATGTGGGGTATCATTTGAAGTAAAAAAAACAACATATTTCTTTTATTGGTCTGAAAATTTTAAGTTTTCTATGTTAATTTTTGTTAATCTGGTAATACAGCTCCCATTTATAACAATGTGGTGATGGGAAATTTAGTTCTCAATCATGATTGGCCGACTCGATAACACCTTTTTCATATGCATCTCATTATTAAATATTGGGAAATTGAATAAAAACTCAATAACAAAATGAAAATACACATTTACAAAGAAAAACTATTAAGAAATACATTTCTATTTAATTTGAGTTCATAAATTATATAGATACTATTGGTTTTCTTGAATTATGTTCCAAATATCTTTTGTGTTTACAACATATAGATATATTTTATTGTCAAGTGAACACAGAGTGAGAATTCTTTCAGATAAATAACATTTTATATACAATATTCAACCTTTCTATAAATAACATTTTAAATACAAATAAGTAATTTCAATGTTGTTATTTCAATATAAATTGACACATCTTTATAAACTCTTCAATACTTTGATGACACATGTAAACATTCATATTTATTTAATAATATAATCATATTTTTGCAATTTATTTCAAATACTGTATACATTCCCAGAAATGACTAGTACACAACTTTTGTCTAATAATGAGGTCTCGTGCCTAAATGATTTTATAATATCGAAAATTGATAAAAAGAAAAAAAAATCAACTAATAAGTGCAAATTTAATGAAGAAAGATCATCTAGGGAAAGAGGAAAAATGTGAGAAGAATCCAATGCAAAAAGTGACATCTTATTTTCTTCTGTCTTTTATAAGAGAAATAGTCACGCCAACTTTTAAACAAAAATAGTCATATTTCATCAATGTTATTGAAGTGTTTCTAACAGTTTCTTTGTTGTTTAAAAATTGATTAGTTAAGTGTGCATGTAAAGTCTTTCTTCATATCTGTTTTGATTTAAAGGCAACAATACCAAAATATTACTCTAGTATTTGTGTTTAAATGTGTATGTGTCCACTTCTACTATAGAAAACAGGAAAAAAGAAGATATCACATTTGTGCAATGGATTATTCCCACATTTCTCCTTTTAATTGATATCCATTTACATCATATGCATTTTTTTTTACATTAGATTCTAATTGTGTGCTTCTAATCTATGGTAAATGTATAAATAGGTTTCAATAGAATTTTTACACTCAATTTACCTTACCATCGAGTTGGGCAATAAAACCCGAAGTTGGGATGTTGTACTCAATAGGGAGTTAATTTTTCTAGTGCAGTCAAAATATTTGTATTTCATAGTGTAGAATTAATCTTAAGAGTATAGATAAGGAGGTTTACCCGCAATAGCTTGGAGGAGGGATGGGAAAACCAACTTGATTGCCTCTGGTCCGAATTCAAACACTCTCCAGGCCAAAAGAAAACAAAGCCCAATGCATTTGACCATTGGCCACCAGTGTTCTGAACTGAGAGAAGATGATTTCACACATAAAACTAACCCCTGTTAACTTGAGTAATTTTTTGCATATGGTTTATTAAACCAAGCTCTTACCATCTAAAAAATTCCAACTTTTTTACTCTTGCACTGTAGTTTGAAAATACACATGGCTATATTAATTAATGTGCATCACAAACTGATCCATGATGGTTATCGACAGGATCAATTTTGATAGATGAATCAAATTCACCTGAGTGAAAAATGACAACCTGGACACGAAAATTGAAAGCCAAAGGTCCTGGTTTTGATTCCTGTGTCGAGGTTGTCATTTTTCACTAAATTGAACACATTGCAATGTTATTATGCTTTTGAGTAAGTGTTTATAAGAGGAAAATATTAAATTAGTCTAATCATTTTCTTCATAAGATATCCCTGTATCAAAGGGTGGTTTTTACCTCCCATAATGTGGCTTTGTATCATCTCCCAAATAATTAGTTATTTTAGGTAGGTTATTGCTAGTCGTCAACCTCGGTGGCCTTGGGGTAGTGTGCTCACCTCAGAACCTGATGTTTGTGGGTTCAAACTCAACTGGGGTCGACAAATTCTTCTTGAGTGATAAAAATCCATAGCACAACTTACTACGAGTGGTAAATAAAGTCGTTGATCCCTTGCCGATTGTGACATGTAAAATAGTCCTGAAAGTTATGTGAAAATACCTTACCCGGCAAAATTGCTGGCTCTCTTAGTCATAGAAATTCTCGTGTGCCGATATAATTAGTCGATTCAGGTGCATGTAAATACCTCAAAAATATATATATATATAGATAGCCTCAATAGGATATTAAATGCGCAGCACACGTAAAAAAACAAACCCTTCCTTGCAGAAAAACAAACAAAGATTAAAACCTAAAATTAAAATAATTCACATTTCCTATTTCTATCAAATTTATAATTTTGTTGGGAAAATATTAAATGACCAAATGAAATCCGAATGAACATTCAAAATGTAATTTACTATTAAATTAATGAGTATGAGCATGGCCAGCACATGCCTGATAGCTTAGCTAAGTCAGTAATGTAAATGCTTACTCAACTAAGAGTTTCAAGTGCAATTCTTAGCAGGACCAAGATATTTATCACAAAATATTTTTTTAGCAACGATGAATGGTTGGTATACTGGATATAGAGTCTGTTCTAGGATCAAGTCATTGTGTAAGTAGTCTAATGATTTCATATTGAAACTAACATTTAGTATGGATTGCATGCCTTTAACGAATATGTTTCTAAAAAAAATGGCACTTAGATAGGTATTCATTTAGGTATGATAGAAAAATGGCACATGTTCACGAAAATCAACGTATGATTATATCACATATTCATTACAGACTCTACCCTAAAATATGAATAATGAACTGGGGTTGCTCAGTGGTGAAGCAATGCCACACAAAACTACAGTTCCCGTGTGCAGGTTTCATTTTTCTAACTGTAGTTAAATTAATTATTTGCAATAGTTCCTGATTCATTGAATGGGCCATATTTTATATCAAATGGCAGAAAAGGAAATTAGTGGATTATTGTTTTTTTTTTCGTGCCGTGATCTCTAGATGGTGGGCTGTTGTTTCGAGACTTGAAGTTGCTTTATGTAAGCGAGAAACACGGTCCAGACGAAGCTGCACGCTCCAATGAAGATGATTCGATGCTGAGCCGGTATCAAACTATAGTTTACAATGTTGACTGTCGTCCAAATAAATACACCAACCTAACACCAACATGAAAAAACTTAATAAATTCATTGTCTTATGGGTATTTTAATTCTTTTTAGCACCATGTCTTACTACCCGTTTGGGATATACTTTTATGTACTACTAACGCTTATGTGATAAGAACAAGCAAGGCTGAAATTAGAGTAAAAGTACCCACTTTGCATGGAGAGAAAGTGGAAAACCATTAGGAAAAACCACCCTCAGTATACCTGACCAGGATTTAAACCCTGATCTCCCTGTCATCAGCAGTCTAGTCTATTGCAAAAGTGACGCCTTAGACCATGCGGCCACCAAAGCGGGTGTATTTTAATTGACAAAATATGTTATAGGTACGAAATTTAACTGCTCATGGACGATTACAATCCAATTTTAATAGGAAAAACCTTAGCTGGTAGATAGAAAAATTACAAGATCTACTTTCATGTAGTCGTATGTCAGACCATGTCTATAAAATAATAATAATAATGTATTATTAATGTTGACCACAGTAAAATTATGTTTGTATTTTCTGAAAGGCTCTTCCTATAAGAATTTGAAAAAATAATTTTTTTTTACAAAACCAATTATTGTTTCTATTTATTGGGTGCCATAATTTCAAATTTAGTGTGGTTGAAACATCTAGTGGCTGAATAAAACTTCAAGTTAAAATTGACTTCAAAATTATATTAAATATTTCCAAATTTATGCAATGTTATAGAAAATGTGCCCCATTCTTTATGATGCAAAGATAAATAAAAATAAAAATGAATCATATCGTATTACCTTGAAGGTTGGGAAGAACTTTACCCTCAGCTCGGCCGCTGCCGCCCCTACACTGTTGCCCTCTAGCAGCGACATGCCAAAGAAGAAAGAGGACATCATTGCTGGGCCAAATGTCGTCTGTTCCACCAAAGCCTGGGACAAATTATTCCCACTTCATTGTATTTTTTATATAATAGTTTCTTGGCTCTTTGTGTTTTCCATCCCCTGCAATGAAACCCCCATCACGCTATTCCAACATGGCTGTAATTGATTTCATGAAGTTTCAAATGGTTAAACCATCCACTGATCTGCTGAATATGAATATGTGAGGGCATTGGTTTAAATGCCACTTTTGACACCATGGATCGTTATCAAATTATTGTACATATAATGGTCAATATTAGACTCAGAAGTCGGAACACACTTTTTGGTTTATTGTGCTTGACACCCATTATGAACTAACCAGATAAATGGCAAGTAGACAAATGACAAAGTCAATGTTGTATTCAGGCAGTAGGCCAGACACACCACAAAATCACCTGTGATGAGTAAGTTGGGAAGTATGTTGATCTAAAGATGTTTTTCATAATTCAGTTAAAACAATTTGTTTTCCCCACCTCTATAGATGTGAATGTGTGAGCACTTTCTTAAACAATTGCCTAACTCATACATACCTTTACTTTACATTCATTACTGTTTACAGCCCGTGAACAGCCAGCTTGCTAGGCCTTCCATAGCTTCATGTACCTTAAAATCTAACTTACAACTAGGACAGGCACAACATCTAGGGCCTGGTCGTTAATTCATCACTATGATTGGGTAAACCCACATTCCACCGCTATTAGATTTTTTGGCCATACCGGGAATTGAACCAGGGACCCTTAGCTCAGAAGACAGACATGCTACCGACTGAGTTAAGGTATCAGACTCATCCATACCTTATTAGATTTATTATAATATAGTAAGTCGTTTTTAACCTTAGTTTTATGTTTGATAAAAATACCAATTAAAACACCAAAATTCATTTAGATCTACACAAAAATATAGATAGAAAAAAAACACTAATACCTCTCAAATGGTAAACAGACTTCTTACTTAAGTTTTGGTTCCAATAGCTGTTTTTTGCCTTTTCAAGAGGACATTATTTCACATTCATTGCTGTTATCAGAAGCGGAATTCATTGGTACTAAGCTCGCCAGATCTGTAGCCTATTTATAGTTAGGCATAGTACTGCGTCTGGCGCCTGTGATTTGGCTATCAGCAACTTGGTATTAATTTAAATCAAAACTATGCTTTAAAAATGAGAAAAGTTGATAAGAATAAGTGCATTGGTATTTGCCTAGAACTGTGAAAAAATCAACTTTATTGATAAAACCAAGTTCAAATAATTATTTTCTAATTGGGTGTATTTCACTTGATATTTTTTTAACACCCTGATTATATCAACACACGATAAACAAACTATACTAGGAAAAACAAAGCATTCAGTACTCCATCTGACAATTTACCAATAATAAATCTTACAACATGCTAAGAATGGTACCCAGGACCCCTAATACAGTAATACAGTTATCACTCATGCTACTGGTACCAACTGTGGTAAGGTGTTGGACTCATGCCAGTGAATTCGGCCAAGATTAGAAAGCTGACCTGATTACAAACGGTGACAAAGTGTAAAAAGAGTATAACGGCTTAGACCAACCACCACTGCGGGTAGCTGGTTTCTTCACCCAATAGTATATATATATATATTTATTTATTTTACATCTATTTTTATACCATTATATATATATATATATATATATATATATATATATATATAT
>CABFVX010004278.1:6089-27534 GCA_902151425.1 Timema shepardi | reverse complement strand
GGGGGGGGGGGGGGGGGGGTGAATTACCTATACTAACCTCATAATTTTATTTATTTTTCTAGCTAGTATAGCAATTCTGTTTAAGAGGCGGATTAGAATTATATTTCTTTACCGGGGTTTTACCTGTTGTGCTAAACCATTGGCGCTTCACGCTGAGTTCACTCTGTGAGTGTGTCAGCATTTTAACTTGCAGTTTTGTTAATTATCTTGGCCTACATAATAGGTAATTTTAGGAAATATTAGATTGTGCTCTGATGTTACTCTATGTATTAGCTTGTTTACTTGCTTGACTATACTCATATGTCAACATGCATTACTATCTTTTATTGTCAAGAGTTCTCCTATTTTGTTTGTTTTCCTTGTTCATGTACTCGGCGTCTTTAGAATCATCTAGTGTGACGGTGCAAATATATTAATACATTTTTGATCATCCTGTATGTGTGTTCCCCTCTCTAAACTCACTGAGGTCATCATTCAAAGGATGTCTCCCGGTTCACTCTCTGAAAAGTTGGTCTCCCTATGTATCGGGGGTCAATATGTTGTGGTGGTAACTTTTATAAGTAGTAAAGGTTATAGGAGATTTAAAAGATTTAAAGGAGAATAACAAGAAAAAAGAATGAAAAAAATATTTAAAAAGCTTCCTCTAAATAGCTTTTTGAGGTGTTGAATGTTTCAAAAATTGCAGGGGGATGTTTATTAGATCCTCTTCCCCTTCTAAGCTCTTCTGGGGAAGGGGGCTTCCCTCGCAGTTCACTAGTTTTCTTAAGACATGTGAGTCACTGCACTAGGTATAACAAATGGATAATTCTCAACCAATTTGAGATCTCAATAACAAAACAGACAAGCTATTTTTTAATATTAATGGTTTATTTTACACTATTTAAAAAAATACATTTCTACCACTGCAATATATGGTATTTTGGGTCTAGTACAGTAAAATATTTTGTGAAATTTGATCCATAAAATAGCTTCATCATCATCAAGTGTTTCCAGCCTGTGGCCAGGTCAGTTTAGTAAAATGCCTGTATCTTACTCTAGTCTTCCACCATTTTTACCCCTTAAATTTCTTCCATTCTTCTCCTTTCAATTGTACACTTTCTGTTACCTGCTCCTCCCATCTCTTTATTGGCCTCCTACTAACAGGACAATGACGTGCAATACAAGAAGCTGTAATGATATTGTTTTGGACCTCTCTCATTTGATTAAAAATTCATGGATGAAGTGTATTTTTCTTTAAAGAACTGTATGTAAATTTTCCTTTTAATACTTCATCCATGGATTATCAGGCATTTGCAGAAGTAATTTGAATATAATAGGTTTTAAAACTTTCTTTCTTTAAAAAAAACGCCCTTTGTTCTATTTCAAAAGTAGGCAATGAGCTGCCTGCCTTTACCCAATGGGAAGCTAGTCTTCGCAACATAAGGTTGCCAGGAGTTCTCCTATTAGCTGGTTTTAACACTGGTGACAAAGGGTCAAAGAAGCAAGGGGTAGGTCATATATAAGCAGCTTGTGTGTATAGTAATCCAACTAAATCTCAGTTTGTAACAAGCACTAGCTCTGGCTCTCTGTATCAGTTCATAAATGAACAAAAAACTGTATCATTTTAATATTAAATTTCCAATACTGAAAGTGAAATTAACAAACTAAATCATGTGCAAACATTTTTATTGATTTCAATCGAATTACATACAATCAGATCATAATATAGCCGTGTGATGGCAAGTACGCAGTAAGGCATACACGTGTTGTCATCATCATAAAAACAGGAATCAATATAATTAATTGCTGCCCAACCGTGGGGCATGTACGGGTCCACATACACATCATATAGACTGGGATTATTATAGGGCCAACTAGTGGGTTCCGCCTAACCTCTCCTACCACTGCCAAGTGGTGTGGCCCAGGATCTGAATAACCTGGTGGAGGTTGGGTTGAGCCCCAATGGAAACCAGGTCAGAAGCAGACAAGAGACTGACCAGGGCCAAATCAAACAAGCCTAGAACAGGGTCTGGCCAGTTGGCTTCCTCCAGCATGGTGGCCTGGGAAGGTTACCACCAAAAGGTCAACTCGAGGACCTATAAGCGGCAGTGCCACTACTCAGGCGTAAGCCACACTAGTCTTAGTAAGCTGTAGCAGAAACAAGCCAAAGCATTTGAGAAAATAAAGTAAAATATAAAATTAAAAATAATAATACATTATAATGTAGTTTTATGTTTGAGCCATTCTACTGTACAGGCATATCCAGATTTATGACAATCTGCTTTCAAATCCTATATTCATACAATGGTTTTAAATTACCGAATATTATGAAAGCTACCTTTCTGGTATGATTTAAAGAAATTACACTTCCAGATTCCTTCTGGATTAAGTTTACTTACAAACGCGATATGTAACACAGCTCTGTGCTACACTGCACTTTAGTGAATTATAAGCCTTATATAATGGTTTAGTTTAGTTATAAATGCTTTATTTACATTGGTTATGCAAATATATTACGAGTGCAGTAGAGTACATTCATCAATAAGTGAAAAAATAGTAATGATTAGCTATACGACAATGGTCCAGGACCTGGCATGTCTTAATAGTGTAGTCCTTCAATTTATTTTCAAACACTTTTTATGTCATAGTACATTCAACTTTTTTATGGCTACAGTAATAATAATTTTTTAACCTGCTTGTGGTCTTATGGTCTAACACGCTAATCTCATAGTAGACTAACCTCCGATGTTGAGATCGAGGTTCAAATTTATCTCAGTCAGGTGTTCCAAGGGCAGTTTTTTCAAAAATGGTTTTCTACTCATCCTTCATGCAAATGCAGGTATACTTCTTATAAATATAATCTTCCTAACCCTGCCTAAGAAGGGGAGATCGGGGTTCGACCCTAGTTTACATGGGTTTATTACCAGAATGAGTAGTAAGATGTGATTCTATTAAAATATATAGGCCTATATATTATACAGAAGTAGGCCTATAAACCACAAAGATGAAGTGTTAATACTATTATAATTACATTGTCTTAATAGGCCTCACCTTGACGATGGCGGTCCCAAGTGTCACTGAAGGAAACATGGTGTTGGTTAACCCCAGCCATGCATGGATCATAGGCGCCATGACAAAACATCCAAAAAAACCATACCGAGCTGCCTGAATAAAGTCAAGCTTGTCATTGTCAGCAATAAATTGTTGACATATACTCGCTGATGGCCACAAAACGGCATATGTTGTCATACCCCGAGCAATGGGGAACCTTTTATAAAAGGCACACACGACAGTGATAACAGATTTCATTGTAGCCCAGCTAATACCCGAGAGTAATGTCTGATGTACGATGAAGTAGTTGTTCAGTCATTTCCATTATGACTCGTTTATGTATCAGGTTAGATATCTTAAGTTGTAGCATCTCCTAAAACAAATAACATAAAACTGTGTAGTTTTTAATAAAACAAAATTGTCACCACGTCTCCTTGCCTTTCGGGCTGGCATACACACGATAAGAAACAGGAAGGTTTTAATAAGAGAAATGTGACTTGAAGTATCAGTATTCACTTCAATTAAGATAATAAAAAAAGCAATGTGCCTACTCACTTGATTAAAGAACTCAACTTTGAAGGCCATTTATGTAACATCACAGAGTATTAGTATTCTTATATCAAAGGTCGGTTCGGAGCGATTAGCAAATATTGTACTGTTGAAGTATAATTTAAATGGTAAACTCAATATCAGCTGATGATGTGATAATGTACGCTTTTAAAAGGCACTCCAGTAATTGCAGTTGCAAACTGCACTGCACTATTGATCAACACTCATTGTATTCCACTGGGAATGTATCAATGTAGTTTTGTTTGATATTGGTCCAAACTGTATCAGCACACTATTTTATATCCCGACCACCAGAGCACTAAAGTGATTTTACTAGATGGCAATCAAATGGTATAAACTAGTGTGCACTGTGCTGCTAAAATGTGGTTATATTATGCTTCAAGAATTTAATTTAATTTCACACTTTTAGGGAAAATTCTAATGTTCTAGCTTGATTTAATGGCCTGGCTACACTGGTTGCTAATTATTAATTTAGTTGTTTATTTGCCTCGTCTGGGTCTGCTCACTGTTGCAACATTCCTAATTCCTATGAATACAAATGGATTATAATAATTGTATACATTTATTCATAAGGTAAAGAAATAACTTAATTCACTTTAATTTTGGTTTTAACTTGGGTCCATATTACAAATTAGCACATATTTTAACTGTTTAGGCAATAAAGCTAATCAAATATGCTTATTATATTTTGACGGGACATCACTATAAGCAATTATACATATTCAATAAAAAAAAAATACATTCACATCCCCAAACATAATGCGTAAGATATAAAACAATATAAGATCAGTACAATACAACACTGGCACTAAATAAAGGACCATATTAGGTACCAGTACTCGTTACTCTAGAATAAATACTTGTAGCACACGTCTCATTGATCCCAAAAAATTGGAATAAGTCTAATTTCAAACACAAACTAAATAATTTACCAACAAATAAAAGCATTTATGCAAAATACACGTTTTCCAAAATAATTTTATTTGGTACCAATGTTAATGATAATATGTATGTGAAAAAATAGATATATTTTGTAAAATACTATTTAGGCTAGGTGAAGTATGAGGGTTGACAAGTTACCCTTTAAAAAAGTAATAAAATACTATTTCTTAGGATTCAGAGACGCGAATGTTATTGTTTGGTTATTATATTGTAATTTTTGGGAGTAGCACACATTCTACTAACTTACTCAAAAATAGGGTAATATTTTACTAAACAAATCATTTTAGCCAATTTTTTTTATGGTTTTTGACATGCTCACATCTTTTCCAGTAAAATTTCTTGCATCCATGTGAGCTGACAATGAATTCTCTATGGAAACTGACCAGTTTCTCCAGAAAGTACCCCATCACAAGAGGGATGGTGGCATATGCTGTTATTTGGCCCATGTCTAGCTTGTGCCAACAAGCCATCATTGGCAAAGACAAGTTTGATTGGGCCCAGGCCTCTCGTTACGGGTTTTATGGATGCTTTGTTGTTGCCCCCATGATTCATGGTTGGATCAGTCTCGCTAATGCCATGTGGCCTAGCACCAATTTGAAGATAGCTGTTGTTAAGGTATAGAGGAAATCTTCTTGTTTGTCACCTCTTTATATGTTTTGTATATAAGTAGTGCATACTTATATACCTACCTAATCACGCCGTTCCCTTGCGGTGTAAGCACTTGCAACTGTGCATATAACTAAAAAACCTACAACTCCATACTTAATCCATCCTCACCAACATTCTCCACACTTCCCTATTTTAGCATATGGTCTGTTCATGAGAAAAGGTACAAAACAAAAAATAATATTTTTTAAATTTCAAATTATATTTTACACCAGAACTGGAGTAGAAACATAACTTTTTATTATTTTAATGAAAATAATATTTATAATACAGTTTGGAACAAAATTATTAATATTTAAATTTTTGTACCAGGATATGCCAAATAAATTGTAGAAACAGGAAATATTTCAAACATAATTTATTAAAAATATATTCAAATTAAGTGTGGTATTATATGAAACCCTGTCATTTTTAGCAATTGTTTACACTAACATTTTTGTGAGAAGTCCATTAAAAGTTATTTAGAATAATAATATTCTTGAATCACTACTAAATTGTCCTGATATTAACAGAAATATTGATAAGGTAGTTAAAAAGTTTTCAAAGTGAGGTTAAATTTACATTGTTTTATAAACTTCTAGTAGAGGTTTCTTTCAACAGATGGTGCCAGTTGCCATCATATAAAAATGTGTAAGGATTTGTTTATAACCTATGGAAATTTGTCCTGATACTAACGAAATGTTATTGAAATGTGTCCTCATACTAACAACACATTGTTGAGTTTATTTACATGGATTTTAAATGATACAAGTATTTGATATTTAAGAACTAACTATCTTTTTACACAGATATTGGTAAGAAGCTTATAAATAAGAAATCTTGAAATATAAACTTGTGAAAAACCTTAAAGATCCTAATGATTGTGAACTATTTCAAAACCAACTTAAGTTTTATTTCTAACATAACCTTACTTTGAATAGTTTTAGATAATATTATATAAAATATGGGCAAAACGGGTGCACAACGTCAAAAAGAGTGTATGGAAAAAAAATATAAACATGATGTCAGCTACAAACTTGGTAGAAAGAATGTTATGAAAAAGAGTAGGGATAAGGAAAAAATTAGAAGAAACAATTGCTGAAGCAACTCTAAGAAGAGCTAAAGAAGCACAAAGAAAAAAATTAAATCATGCTACCAAAAAGCAAGAAAATCAATCGTATCTTCATTTGTTTTAGGCAAAGCATATAAGAAAATTGAAAAGTCAATGCCTAAAAGTCCTTGAAAATAAGTAGCAGTCATAAAAAACTTGCAGTTAAATTTGGACTAAAATTTTCATATGAAGATTCAATAGCTATAAATAGAATAAGTGATGAAACTGTTGAAAATGTTTTGAAGTCTTACAATGATGATGAAATAAGCAAAGTAGATCCAGGTAGAAAGACAGCTTGTGTCAGTAAATCAAGTGGCAGTATTTTGTATGAAGCTAGGCTCCATATGTTGATGAAGCTAGGCTCCATATGTTGTTTACTGTAACGGAAGCATTTAATTTGTTTAAAGAAAAGTATCTTAATGTGAGTATTGGCCGTAGCAATTTAGCTCATCTATGACCTAGCCATGTGAAATCATATTGTGACATTATATTATATTATTGTGACCATATTGTACCGTTATCACAAAAACTTTGAAAATTTGCAATCAGCAATTTCTCAGCATATGTCAGGCTATGATACGTCAAGCAAAGAATTTATACAATCTATTGTTTTCATCCATATTATTCTAAGTGTATGGGCTATGAGTGTTTGATCTGTAAAACCAGGTTTTCAGTTGTGTTTGGTGCTTGTCTGAAAAATAGAGTAGGTAACAAAATAGTACAATACTGCAAATGGAAAATTGTCAAACAGTATGAAAATATTATAGTTGAGAGAACTATAATTGATGCTGTTGAGGAGCTGAAAGCTCAACTACTACAATTTATTATATATACCTTCAATAAAGAAAAATCACAGAAGTGCTTTAATAACTCTACGAACGGTTCTCAAGCAAGAATGTAGTATGGTGATGCAAGTAGATTTTGCTGAAAACTATACATGCAACTACCAAGATAAGATACAGTCTGCACATTGGTCAAATCCACAAGTATCTGTGTTTACAGGAGTCACATGGTATGTTGAAGATAAGTGTGATAGTTATGCTATAGTTTGTGATAATATTTCATATGACAGATATTGTGTTGACACATTTTTGAGAACCATATTAGATGATCACAGCAAGAAAAATGTGGCCATAAAAACTCTTCATGTATTTTCAGATGGAGCTGCATCGCAATTTAAACAAAAGTACAATTTTTCAACATTACTTTTTTCAAAGAAAATTATAATTTGGAAAGTTTTACATGGACATTTTTGTATCATCCCATGGAAAAGGTACTGTAGATGGGATCGGAGCTGTGGTGAAACGTCACGTTTGGATTATGATTTGTTCTCAAAATAGCACTGTCCGGATTGGTGAAACTTTTACTGAACTTTGTCATAGTCTTAAGACTTCTGTATTTGTGTTCTAACTGAAATTATTGAGTCTTGTAAATGTTCTCTCAATAAGAAGTAGGAAGATATTCTCACCATTAAGGGCACACAGAAGATTCATCAAGTGATTGCTGTCTCTCCATTTTGTATAAACTACAAGTTTCATGCACTGTCACAAGATATTAATTTTTTCAGTAATACAGAAAATTCTTCTGACATAATTGAACAATCAAATGAAAACCATGATAGGCCTGTGTCTCAACAAAAAGACTTGATTCGACTTCTTTCTCTCCCATCTAGTTCAAAAGGTGTTCACAAAATGCCTAATCATCCTACTGTAGGAGAGTGGGTTGCGGCTATCTATGGCGATCAGTGGCTACCTGGGACAATAGATAAAATAGTAGGACAACATTTTGTAGGGAAGTTTATGCATAGTGCTGGGTATAATCGTTTTGTGTGGCCAGAGAAAGATGACTTTGACACTATTGTGTATAATTCAGTCATAGCCCTTTTAGAAATGGCTCCAGAATTGATTTCTTGTACACAAAATGCTGTTTACTCATTTTCAGAGAAAGAGTACTATCACATTTTTGACTATCAACCTTGTAGAAAACTTTCATGTAAACACAGGCAGTTATTTCCTTGGTTTATATTTATTATTTTATACACCAAATAAATATTAACAAAGAATTAATAAATTTGTTAGTCAATGTTAAACTTTTTGTCCTGATACTAACAAGGCTAAAAATACCAACTATTATTTTTAATTGTGATAATAGAATGTATTAACTGTATATACGTTTATATAATCATTTGTCCCACTCGGTGCAGATTCTTGTCAATAAATGAAGAGCTACTCTTGATGTGACAACACTTGATGAAGTGTGTTCTCGATATTTATTATTGCTTACAGTCTCTGGTGGAGCAAGTGTCATATGCCCCTTGCGCTGTGGCTAGTTTCTTGTTCGGCATGTCTCTGTTGGAAGGCAGGAGCACTGCCGATGCAGCTGCCGAGGTTCGGACCAAGTTTCTGCCAACGTTCAAGGTAGGTCATGCTGTATACTTACAAATGTATATTGTATAATACCCGGATCTAAGCTGAGTCCAACACATAAGTAATATGCCACTGTCCTTAAAGAGGTGTATCTATTTATTACAAATGGAAACATAACCAGGGGGCCTGAGCTGCTGATACAATCTAGATCACTAGTGGGAGGGTCAAACTAATGACTAAACATAAAATTTGTCTGGACTGCCAGTTACTTGGAGATCAAAAATCAAATCCCAACCAGATGTACTGAGAGATGGATTTTAAAAAATAACCCACTCTCAACACCATATAAATGTGGATACATTACTTGGTAATACCGCTCTCCCCACTCCTCTCAGAAAAACTAGTGATGCTAAGTACTTCTTAAAACAAATTAGAATATTAAGTAAAAAGTTTCTGAAAAGTAAATATATATTTTCATGAAAGTGAGTTGTGTTAATGTATAAAGAAAGATTCTTTAATGTCACAAAAATTGGTGACCTGGCGGTCTAGGAGTAAGGTTTCGGACTTCTATGCTGGGGTTCGGGCTTCACTCCTTGTCCCGGCACAGATTTATCTAACAATATTTTAGAAAACATTCTAAAATACTCTTTCGTAAGGAGTGTAAGATATGATAAAATAATATAGACTTAGATAATGCTTGATAATACGGATAAATAGAATGCAAAATGTTGCATATAAGAAGTGATTGTTAATGTGTCATAGCATTATTTTTAATTAAAGTTAAAGCATTAGATAAAACATACAATGATATGAGTAAAAAGGTTAAACACTGGAGTGTTGTTATATAAATGGTTAAATATTTAACAGTAAGCCGCAAGTCAGGAGAATTAATAAAAAATATAAAATAAGGTACACAGTAGTAATTAAAATAACAGGCGTTAGTAACCAGAAAACCTTAAAATTGAGAAAGAATACAAGTAGAATAGAAATGGGTTAACTCACTTTTAAAGTAAATTACAGTAATATGAATGAAAATTTAACCAATTGTAAATCTAAAAAAAGGAATTAAATAGAATAAAGTAGAACTTAAATAAAAAGTAGTAGCTAAACGTTGAATGTAAACAATGTAAAATGAATTAAAATGAATTAAAACTTGAAAAAATAACATGAATTGTGAACATAATTGAAAAGATTTTAAGTTGAGAGATAGTCAAATGATGTTTTTAGCCTGGTTATAAAATAAACAATAGTGTAAGAGTTAAATGAGAAAATGTAAAACAACTTAATTGGTTTATAAGATTACATGAAAACCAAGGGAGGTCGTATAACCAATTATCTAAGTCCTGTCATAAGGATTAAACTTCCCTTACTCCTTTTTTTGGTGTTACTGTAATGATGTTGTTTACAGGTGCTCTATTATCCCGACATGTTTCGGTGCTACAGTAGACGCACCATAATCATGGAGCTGAAATTAAAATTAAGAAGCTTGCTATAAAGTAATGTAGTAATTCTTACACTCACTCATCTATTTACATTCCCCATTAGGTTGGCTGCATTGTTCTCTCCACTTTATATTATATCTGCAACACTTCACACATTTCAGTCCACAACCCTTGTTAGTTCTCATCGTGTCTCAACACCTATTCGGAGTAAGTCTGCTTGTTTTCACTTTAAGTCATTATGCATAGTAACTTTTCTTTTTTCAATCTAACATTATATTTTTCCATTACTTTATAGCAAGCTTCTTAATTTTAATTTCAGCTCCATGATTATGGTGCGTCTACTGTAGCACCGAAACATGTCGGGATAATAGAGCACCTGTAAACAACATCATTACAGAAACACCAAAAGGAGTAAGGGAAGTTTAATCCTTATGACAGGACTTAGATAATTGGTTATACGACCTCCCTTGGTTTTCATGTAATCTTATAAACCATTAAGTTGTTTTACATTTTTCTCATTTAACTCTTACACTATTGTTTATTTTATAACCAGGCTAAAAACATCATTTGACTATCTCTCAACTTAAAATCTTTTCAATTATGTTCACAATTCATGTTATTTTTTAAAGTTTTAATTCATTTTTATTCATTTTACATTGTTTACATTCAACGTTTAGCTACTACTTTTTATTACAGTTCTACTTTATTCAATTTAATTCCTTTTTTTAGATTTACAATTGGTTAAATTTTCATTCATATTACTGTAATTTACTTTAAAAGTGCGTTAACCCATTTCTATTCTACTTGTATTCTTTCTCAATTTTAAGGTTTTCTGGTTACTAACACCTGTTATTTTAATTATTACTGTGTACATTATTTTATATTTTTTATTAATTCTCCTGACTTGCGGCTTACTGTTAAATATTAAACCATTTATATAACAACACTCCAGTGTTTAACCTTTTTACTCATATCATTGTATGTTTTATCTAATGCTTTGACTTTAATTAAAAATAATGCTATGACGCATTAACAATCACTTCTTATATTCAACTTTTTGCATTCTATTTATCCGTATTATCAAGCATTATCTAAGTCTGTATTATTTTATCACAGATTTATCTGATTACCAAACCCTTCCTTCACCTCTGACAAGACATCTTGTGAATGTGGGGAATGCCAGGCCTCCACCGTGGTTTGGATTCCACATTAAACTGTAGGTCCTCCATTTCATCTCACATTCACCCTACCATTACACATTAGCGTAAGTGCGTATGACCCAAACGGGTAGTAAGATGCGTTGCTAGTAATAATAATAATATTAATAATAATAATAATGTCACAATGATTTATCATATGAGTAGAAATATAAAATAACATGTTTGCTGCTGTGGGTTCATGTGTAATGGCACAGCTGCCTTTTTCTTCAACATAAATCACTCTTAAAACAATGGTCCCAATTAAAAAAAGTGATTGTGCTATTAATTTAAGTATAATGGACTCTTTACTATATATTCTGTAACTAAGAACTTAATACTTTAGCTAATTTTATATTTTTATGATTATTTTTTTGATCAGAATGCCAATTGATGTAAAAACTTACCCACCTACTATTTCAATCAAATCTGACGCCCGCCTCAATTTTAATTTTACTAATGACATTTAAAGCTATGTTGTAAAAACTATGTTAACTTTTTTCCCAATTTATATTGAACAAGTATATATGGGCATGCAAGACAAATTTGCTGCAATGCAAGGATGTACAGCCATCCAAGATAAGTAAATATCATTGGTCAATTGGATATTAACTACATTAATTCTTCTTTGCAGGCTGCCTGAAAATCTCTTGATTCCAATTATATTTGTTGTTTCAGGTTGGTGCTTGTGTGTGGCCAGCCATTCAGACTGTGAACTTTGCGTTCATCTCTCCAAAGAACCGTGTGGTGTTTGTCAGTGTGTGCAGCTTCTTGTGGACTGTGTTTCTTGCTTATGTTAAACAACTCAAGACAGAAGAGTTAACAGAACAAGAAGCGTTCACTAAATTACTGTAAGCATACAACTAAACAAGGGAGTAACCTTTTAAATGCAAAGCGAAGTTTGAAACATGTGAGGCAAAATTGAAGGCAAGGTGTAAAAAAAAAGTTATTTGCTGTCACATTACACTACTTTTAATTTATAACTATTTATTAAGTACATCCAGTTAGAAAAGGTTTATAGTTGAAAACGTATTACTTTAAGCTAACATGCCTGAATTTATTTCCGCTTGTGTTAAATATGTAATATTATCAATTGTTGGTGTTAAAATACTATTTATTATATGTTATAAGAACTATTATATGTTTAAATATGTCATTTAGTAAGATGCTATTTCTAATCGGTTTATAATAATTATATTAAATGTTATTTAGTGAGATGCTCTTTCTAATCTGTTCATAATATATTAAAGTTTTCTTCTTTTTTCAAAATGTTTCAAAGTTGTGAAGGTTAATGTGGGTGTCAAAGTAAAGTGGATTTGACCTTCGATTTTGAAATTTCGAAGCTTCACACAACCCTAAAAACAAACTTGATATAGTTCTTATTTCCTTGTACAAATAAATATCACAAAGTAAGAATAATTTAACTTAACTAGCCAAAAAAGGTTAATGACTAGAGAACCCAAAGCTGGGACTTACATGGCTCTCTGCCTAGCTGACATGTCACCAGTTAACCACCGGGAGGTTCTATATGGCAACCATCTTCGGTGGTCGAATGGTCTTCTCAGTCCATCCAGATGTACTGAGGGTTGTTTTTACTAAATAGTTTTTCACTCTACCTCTTACAAATGCAAGTGTACTTCCTCTAAATTCAACCCTCCTCATCCCTAACACATTAGCTTAATTCATATATATTTGTATAAACTGAATAGGTATTAATATATCATGAAAAAAAATTCTACATGTCTTATACTGGTGAATGTGAACCAATTACCTCTTATGGTGCAGCCATGTTTATCAATGGAGATGCTTTCCATTGTTTGAGGGAGGTTCACAGGAGTAGGGTAAGAACTGAGAATTTTAAAATGAAAACTGTGGCTTCCCTAAGACAGATACAGAAATGTATTTGTAAACTGTCAACATGTCAATGATTGAAATATTGTTTTATTAATGTTTACATTAAGTCATGGCTTGCAGGACACTTCTTCATGTGCAACTAGAAAATAATTCTCTAATTTTGTGGCTTTTCTTTTATGTCAACAGATCCGCAAAGAAAATAAAAGACCATGGCTGTAATAGATGAAGAATTTTTGTCTGTTCAAAAACACGGTTTGTTTTAATATTTGAGTTAAAGAGGTCTGATTGTAATAGTAACAATAACATTTCACACACAAATGAAACACAAAGTTTAAAATAGATAATATCATTTGACGACTACTACTACTTAACCCCACAAGAGGACAACCAGCCGCCAAGTAGTCTTTCCTCTCTTTTTTTTTTTGTTTGATTAGAGTCTAAACTGAAATGGGATATAAATAACTAGGGACATGCAAAATTTGCACTTGCGATAAAACAAATTTTTAGATGAATTTTACTATTTTCACACGTATAACATTAATTTAAACTTTTTTCCCAAATAAACACAATTTCTTTGTAATTTGGCAAATACCACATCATGAAATATAATTTTTAATGCGTTGACACTGGTGATAGCACTATACCAGGGCTGCCGTTTATATGAATAGTATCAGTTTTTACTTATTTTATAGGTATAAATGGATCACAGGAAAAATTAGTGTTTTCAGGATAGTTAAGCTTTTTTTTTATCTAAGGTAGCATTAAAAATCCCATTTCTACTTTTACACATTACGATACCTAAGTTTCGATAGATTGATTCTTTGTTTACAGCCTTTAAAAGAGTTCTTGCTAGGTCCAAACAAGGACATTAATATATGTGGACCTTGCTACAAGCGGTCATGTTTGGCCAAATTGTATTTTATTTTTTATTCCTTTCTCCATATTTGATAGTAGTGTTTCAGTGTTATTATTTGGTCCAAACCTAAGTTGATAATCGATTATTTCGATATTGCTATTCGTAAGACTAGAAGGTATATTGATATATCAAGTCTGATATTACTAAGTGTGAAATGTTTTATGCGTATTTATATTTGATTTTTCTACATATATATATATATATATTAATAAATAGTTAAATACACAATATTAAGAAAAAAATTAGACAGTTTTATCCTAGTTTTTTTAATGAATAATAATTCGACTCGTATTTACATAAATAATAACATTACTTTCAGCTTATAATATAATTGCTTTTTGAGAAAAATAACCTCACCTTTTGCATGTCTTTATAAATAACTCAATCAAATGAAAAATTAAATTATAGGCGCATGATTAGGGATGGCACCGATAAGTTTGACACAAAGATTATATTGATTTATTTACAAAAACATTGATATATTTATAAACATGATTTAGTATCTAATATATATCAATCAAACTATTGATATATTTTGGAGATCAGACTGTACTATGACTTGTGAAACAAATAAATTGTACAATTATTTAATATATCTTTACCAAGCAAGACAATTTTTTTCCTATTTTTTACTAAACTTGCATGCTAATTTCTAGAGCTAAATAAAACATTGAAAGTGAAAAGCGGCGAAAAATAACATTACAAAACAAAACTAATACCGCCCTTTCATCCCACCAGAATAATACAATTAATTATATCGGAAGCAATATATCATATTAGGGAAAATCTCCATTCCTACTCATGATTTATTTGGCTCATGTGACACAATCATTGCTCATGATACAAACATATAATTTGTACAGTTATTTTTATAAATAATTTCTATATAATGTGTCTCGTCGTTCTTACCTCTCTGATTAGAAATATATAAATATATATATTTATTTGGTCTTCATGGCTAAGTGGAGTTATGTCATTCTTTACCTGTTTCCTTTCGCCAATCCATCCTCTTTATATGTATGTTGCGAACTAAGGAGCTCTTTTTTTCTAGAATGTAAGTTGTTCAGCCACACAGTACACTTATCACTAGACGCTGTACTTAATTTCATTCCATTTGGTATGGCCTTGTGTAAGCCTTTGATAAAATACCCTTGTACAGTGGACTAAACCTGCTTTTACAAAGAAAAGAAGAACAAAGTTCACACTTTGCATTGCAGCCATTGGACAAAGAGGTAATGGTTGCCTCTTGAAGAAAATTTATTGTTACCACCCAATCCCCAACATAGGTTTCATTCTATCGAAACTCATCAGGAGAGAGTATGAAACGTGAAACGCAATTTCCTAAAAGAGGAAATCAAAATACACAAAAGGAAGAAAAAGGAAATATGTAAAGAAAGATAGGAACATGTGAAAGGAATAACATAAAGGACAAACACAAGAAATGGAATGGATATATGTAATATATTTCTAAAAGGAAAACCTCTTTTCACTTTATTCAAGGTAGTTGTATTATATTTGGTAGAAGGTACAAGAAAGGTGGATACATTATTTATATTAAACGGTTCCTTGAAGCTTTCCAGCCTCTTTGCCAATTCTGCTATCAATTGCCTCTTAAAAATGCTGCTGCCCAGCACATGGCCAGCTTGATTTGTGCCAAAGAGGAGGGAAACACTTAAAAACTAACAACTCTATACTGTCTGTGAGTGAGAGCAAGAGAGAGATAGTGGATAGCCTATGCTTTAAATAAATACACAAGTAACATGCCTTTCAATTAAATATATTTTTAATAATGCTTTGATCAAACTATAAATATGCTTATATTTAAGTTAACATACAATTTTATACATGGAAAAAAATCACAGGTATATGCTTTTTTTTATATAGATAGATATACAAATAGGGGTGTGCAAAGTCCACATTTTCAATTCAAAGTTAACTTGAATCGAATATTAAATATTCTTGAAGTTGGATCAAAATTCAATTTTTTTTTTTATGTTTGAAAAAATATTATATATTGGATATTTATTAGGGTTCTGTGAAGCTTCTGTCGAAACAAGAATTTTTTCAAAGCAAAGTCAAAGTGGTTACTTATTACAAAGCTTCGCACACCCCAAATATACGACAATATATCCGATAAAATTGGAGTATTGTAAAATTGTTTATTCCATTATTTTCAACAGGTGAAACAAATGGTATAATATTTGGATGATAAAAATAAAATGTGACTTTTCCAGAACCCCACTGAGGGCACTTAATACTGTTAGTAAATTGTACTAGGAATACTATATGGTAACTAAATGCATTAAACTAGAGCTGAAAAAATATTGTTAAGTAAATTTTTAGTAAATATGTTTGATATAATCACAATTATTTAAACAATAATAACATGTCTTTGATAAAGTAGGTATTAAATTCCTGGGACTTGACGTTGGCCATATATGATAAACGATCGTTATCAATAACTACATACAAGCATATTTGAAACACAATTTTGTGTGTACTACTCAAACTTAATAAATTTTAACTCTTTACAAAATGAAATATTAATCTAAAGAAACCATATCAAACCATAGAAGTTAAAGAAAGAAACATAGATAACTATTGGTAATGGTAAGTAAATTTTATATCCTTGTCAATGAAAAGGTGAAGCATTTAAACAATCATGATTCATTTAATTTCTTTAAGATGTTAATGCAAATTTAAAATTTGTTTGGTTATGAGCACAGACTTAATACTCTTAACTATGGCAGAGTAATTAATACATCACTTTTATCACTTTGAACGTAAAGTATATTTTTATTACATCTGGTTCACACATCCACCAACCAACAAAGCAAAGATCATAAGCACACAACTGAATTATTATTAGCACCGCGTCTTACTACACATTCGGGTTGTACACACTTATGCTAATGTGTAATGGTAGGGTGATTGTGAGATGAAATGGAGGACCTACAGTTTAACGTGGAATCCACGGTGGAGCCCTGGCATTCCACATATTTTGTTCATGCCCTTTTAATTTTAGAAGATGTGTGAATCAAGCTTTAGTTAATATTAGCCATAAACATGTTCTATACAAAATATCAACTATAATTTACTAGTAAACATACTCTAAAAATTAGGACTGTGGGGTTGGAGTGATAGTTGGAAGCAATTTTGAATAAATATGTATACTATATGGTAACAATATAATTTTAATTTTATACTATTTTTTTTTATTCTCTTGGGGCAATTTATGTAATTTGGATTGACAAATTTATTTAAATATTAACTCACAATGCCAAAGAATCTTCCCATTAAGCCATCTATAATGGAGCATTTTACTGCAGTAAATTTTTTATTACTAATCAATATAACTTAGCCATTTATGTCTGAGTTGTATAGTAGGAAAAATAGTCTGAGTCGAACAGTAGAAAAATAGAGTCCGGAGTCAAAGGCTCTCTTACCAAATCCATAGCCCTGCTAAAAATATAAATCTTGCTGCGCTAGTAATGGGTTAGTATGTATAACCTCTAAACTAAAACTTGTTTTGCTGCCAAATTCTGAACGTCCAACTGCTTCATGTAGGCGAGGAAGCACGTCCATAAGAAACTGCACATCCCAACAAAAGGTACTCGGTTTCTCTCTGGTACAAAGGTATAGTTTATGGTCTGAATCACCGGCCATACAGATGCACCAACCTTACACACAAACATTTACGAACTTAAAAACAATAGACTCTTTACTAAGATACTTATATAATGCAACTTTATAACTTTATTCCCCAAGTAAATAATATTGGAGGTCAAAGTAAAAAAAACTAGTCAAATTTTCATAAGAGGGTTTTGGAAAATACAAAAATATTTTTTTTATGGTCAACGTTAATAACATTTTACAGTAATATATCGTTAGTGTTACTGTTATATTATAGGTATAAATATTATATATCAAAAGTGACAGTTGCAGATCACATAGCTTGATGTATGAATACATGAAAGTAATTCTAGTAACTTTACTAGCTTTCAGATAAGGTCCTTCATATTTTTTAGCACCTGTGTATTACTATTTCTTCAGATCATACGCATATGTACTAATTATACTAGTGAGCCAGGGATGAGGAAGGTTGAATTTTAGAGTAAGTGTACCTGCATTTTTGTGGGTGGAGAGTGTAAAATCATTTAAGCAAAACCACCCTCATTACACTCGACAGGGATTCGGACCCCATTCTCCCTGTCATTGGTAGTCTAACCAAAAACAAGAGTAATGCCTTAGACCATGCGGCCACTAAAGCAGGTAAAATAGGATAGTTTACTAGTCATTTTCGAAATAACCTGTTTTTATGAAACTAAGATGCTAAATCCTGATTAAGTTACCTTGTAAGTAGGTAGGAACTTGGCCTTCACCTCAGTGGTCGCTTGTTGAACCCCCCTGCCTTCGAGCAAGGTCATACCGAAGAAGAAGCAGGCATAGGCAAAAGGAGTGTAAGTGACTTGCTCCAACAATGCCTAGCCACAAATAAGTACATTCACATGGTTTATTTTAAATGTAATTCTTATGAAAATGGTCATGAGTAGTTTGGCAAGGAAACTGGGCGAGGAAAATTGAAAGTAATGATGTTTGGTGATGTGAGGGGAAAAGACGAAAGATGAAGTACAGGAACAGCTACAGAAATAGAATGAAAGTGTAGGGTGAAATTTAGTATGGCGAAAAGTAACGTGATGGTAAAGTAAAGGAAGAGGCCTAGAAAAGCTATACAATTGGATGGAGTAGATATGAGAGAAGTAAAGCATGTAAAATATCTTCGAGTGTGATTGAGGCAAAGGCTAAGAGCAGATAAAATCTAATAAGAGGGCAGCAGGGGGGACTTGTTCTATAGGTGTGTAGGAGACCTTCTATGGTAAAGAGAAGTGAACTTGAAGTTTTATATAGGCTGTACTTTGTTTATATAAGTTACTTACATATTCACCCGAAACATGGACATTTGATTTAAGCTTGGGTTTATATGTATCCTTAGTGCATAACTAATAGTGAATAGTTTATAGCATAATGCACAAGAATTTGAAATACATTATTTTCATTGATAGTGTTTATAATCGATACAAATTGAATAAAGTATATTGCATAGAGTTGATTTAACTTTAACTATCTATGCTATGCATGGAGAGTAGTATAGATAATCATTGTACTTTAAACATAACAAATGAGAATAGAAGGATATAACCAACTAAACACAAGTATAAAAGCGGACAAAAATAATGAGCTTCTGAATTCATCTTCATGTTTTAAGATATTGCATGGTAGCCATATTTGATTGTTATTTACAAATTTATTTTGCTGTTATTGATAAGTAGTTCTACTCTAATATTCATGATGATAATAAAATGGGAACCGAATAAAAATAAAATTTGATTTAATAATACAGACAAAACTCAAATTTAGTAAAATTCAAGTATTAAAAGAAACAGTTTAACTAACATTGTTTTTTTAAATATGTTCCTTAGCCTATTTAAATATCTACAGTGACCACTTTTTATGAATAAAAGTCAATCAACTTAAGTAACACTTTATACACTACATTTCATTACAAACCAATTTACTTTATTTTTCTTATGAATTGTGCACTGTACACTATACACTATTTACTACTATTTATGCATTAATTAATATAAACCCAGCCTAAGAAAGATCTTGGAAGTGGAAGCCATAGAGAGAATGCTAGCTTACACCAAAAGAAACAGGATTAGGAATAAAATTGTCCAGGAAAGAGTTGGGGTACATGCGATAGTAGAGGGAGTAAGGGTGAGATGGTATGGACATGTAATGAGGATGGAAATTTCTAGATGTGAATATCCCCTAGAAATAGAAATTTCATAATGAAATACTTAAAAATGTGTGTTTTTTTTTGTTCTTTCTAAAAATCTTTGTTATTTTGTGTAGTTGAGGTACACCTGGCAACGTTCCACTCAAACTATTGAGACTACTACATAAATAATGAAACCAAAGCTTAGCCCCACCTTGATGATGGCAGTCTTGATATTCATCGCAGGCCACATGCTTCGAGCCAATGTTAGCCATGTATGAAGGGTTGGGGCCACGAAGAAGCAGCCAAACAAGCAGAATCTCCCTGCTTGCATGTAGTCTAACTGCTTATTGCCGGCAATGACTTGTTGGCACAAACAGGACACTGGCCAGATAACGGCATACACCGCCATGCCCCTTGTCAAGGGGTACTTTTTAGAAAACGCTTGAGCTCGACTGATAAAGAGACTCATGATCAGTTGGGGTGAAGTTGATGTAACTTGAGGAGGCTGACTAGAAAATTATTTGTTTCTTCTTGGATCAAGTATATCTAACTCTTGTTTTCATCTTATTTTATCTTAATGAGTATTCCAAATGACCATGTTTTTGAAGTATCTGAAAAAGTGTAAATATATGTTTTTTAACATAGGCCTATAGCTTATACCTACTAAGATTGATTCTGTGTTCAAGTATTATTATTAGCACTGCGTCTTACTACCCGTTCGGGTTATACTATACACACTTACGCTAATGTGTAATGGTAGGGTGATTGTGAGATGAAATGGAGGACCTAATCAGAGAAATCTGTGCCAGGACCGAGAATTGAACCCCGGACCCCCAGCACAGAAGTCCAATACCTTACCCCTAGACCGCCAGGTCATATGTGTTGTCTAGTAATCAGTATTACTGGCTACGGATCTGAAGGTCCTGGGTTCAATTCCTAGCACTTCCAGAATGTTTCTGTAAAGCATTAGGTCCTGGAACAGGGTCAAATTCATGAATGAGGAGCTACTTGAATAAATAAGTAGTAGCTTCTGTCTAGGTAACTGTGATTAATGGTTAGAGGGTTCATTGTGCAGACTAAATTACACCTTCTATCTGCAAATGTTGGCACTACCATCATGTGGCTGCTCGGTCGATATAGCTTGCGGGCCTACACCACAGAGTTTTTATGCCTACTTAAGAGCCCATCTCAAAGCTGATTAAACAGGATATTAAATATACAATTACGCTCAAACCATAAATAGCATCATTCACTAGACAACAATGAAATGGTGATCAATGAAATGGTTTGGTTTAAAATTTGAAAATAATTACTTTTCAAATTAGGATGGACGAAAACTTGTTGAAAATATTGTTCTTTACATTGCAATGGATTTTAAATGTCTTTTTTTTTTTAAATAGCAAATGCTATGATTTTACTGAATTACCGTTACATGAAGACTTATACAAAATTAATTTAGTCTACAAATCACAAATTAAGAAGAGATAGATCTGGAACCTTTAATCTAGATTTCAATAAGCAAAAGGGAACCAGGATCGATTAAGTACAGTGCCGGCTCTGGGGGTGAAGGCGAGGAAGGGAGGGGGGGGGG
>CABFVX010004277.1:41095-63572 GCA_902151425.1 Timema shepardi | reverse complement strand
CCCCCATTCCCATAGAGCCACAATAACACCAACAAGTGTAAAATATTAATTTTGAGGTTAGACTTGGTGAAGCTAAGGCTGACTAGCAGTATGCGTTCACAAGACCCAAACTAGGGCTCATGATTTCTGAAGTTGGTAGATGGCAGCTCCTTAGTAACGATAAGCTGGAAATTGACCTCATCAAAGTGCTAGGCAAACTAATAGTTAGTGATATAGTCAAGGAAAAATTTGGCAGTCGTCTTAAATTTAAGGATGTATTAACATTTGCGAGCATGTTAATACTGTGTCAGAGAAACGACTATGTCAAGTCTGTCAATGAGGAGGTTCTAAAACTACTAGAAGGAGAATATATACTGTGACGACAAAAAGAAAAGGGATGATAACCAACCATCCAGTTGCGTACTTCAACAATCTTACTCCCTCAGGTTTGCCTTCACATAAAATGGATTTGAAAACTGGTGCAACAGTAAAGCTGTTACGAAATATGAATAGCAAAGAAGGGTTGTGTAATGGAACTCACTTAGCAATTGTTAGGTTGATTCAAAATTGAATTTCAGAAAACCTCTTCAAAGGTTCTTACCAAGGTAGCCCAGCTTTTATACCTCTAATAGAACTCGCACCTACCGAACCAGACCTGCCATTTGTGATACGCTGGTGACAGTTCCCAGTATGACTGTCATTTCCAATGAACATTAATTAACTTCCATGGCCATAATATAGGAAAAGTTGGTGTCTGTCTTCCTACTTCGGTGCTTGCATCCTTTGGCGTCGTATGTTGACAAGTTCTAATGCTGCCTGAAGAGGAGCACAAGATTAAATTATAACATGTACCAACCAATTGTTCACACCATGTTATTGACGCTACTTATTTATGTGATGTTGCATTTCTCAAGGGTTCTGGAACAAAAAAAAAACAGATTAATATTAGTGGGGTAAAAAAATAAGGTAGCAAAGCTAATAAGAATTTTTAAAGATAAGGTTTCCGAGCAGGGCATTGTCCAGTGTTCAGCCATGGCCAGCTATATGTAGCCTTTTCAAGAGTACGCCATGCAGCATACATTAAAGTACAAAGTAATTATTGTCAAGGTGACCTTATTAGAGAAGAGCCCAAATTATTTGCCAAAAATGTAGTACATCAGGCTTTTTTTTAAAAAGCCAATACTCTATTTAAAATTAACAAAAGAGACTCTTCATTGAACTACACTATCCTGCCGAAAGGCAAAATTAAAACCTATGTCAAATAATTATGTTAGAATAACATCAAATACTTGAGTATAGTGATGGTAGGAAAATAATCCCGTAGAAAAATGTTGTTATCAACCTACACTTCCCGAATTGCATGTCCTAACTCCTACGAGCCTTTTCCCCCCTATACATCCCGTTAACCTGACAGATCCATTACACAAATCACGCTACCTTCTCTTATGTCACTTTAAAAATATATCATAACCACAGGAAACTGAATTAGCTTAGATCAGAAATTTTACCTGTTGGGGAACAGGTCTAGCTCCTAGTTTTGATGCAAACAAAAGTTTTTTTTAACACTCTCCCGCTCATAAATCTGTCGACAGTACCGTACATATGTGAACTATATATTGCTTGGTTAATTATCGCAGTGTACTATGTCTACGGTTATTAATCAATAATTAATTTACTATACTGATGTTACATGTATGAAATAAATATGAACTAATGTATGATAGATTGCCAAAAATCTTTCTTTTAAAATCAAAATGCAGTGGCGGCTCGTATATAGGCACTGCGGAACTGCAGCACCCCCTATTTCCATTTGATATTATAGATAGCATTTAATCTAATGAGTCCTTTTTCTTTAATTATTTTTTATTTTTGTAGTACAGTATATATTCCTTAAGCTTAATGTCAGTTCTTCAGTAGCCATCCCCCAGTTTATGAAAAATATTCAAAATTCTTTGTATGGAACTGTGCGCTTCACACTGCCAGCGACGTGGTGTTTGACTGTTGTGCGCATGCGCACATAGGAGGCGAGTGAAGAGGAAGGCGGGACTTTCAGGTAGAGAGAGAGAGCACTGTTGCTCTCACAGTGCTGGCTCTGGCGTGATGGTGGAAGGAAGGTGTTTTTTTTACTCAGCGTGTGCTGTGCTTAAAAACCGTGTACCATATGCTTGAATGTGATGAATGTGATAAAGTGTAGAAGAGTGTAGAGTTAAATTACTATTCTGCTTCTAGCTATTCTATTTGATTCTTTTTTTTCGGTTCTTTTATTTAACAGAAAACTTTAACCATGGCCTTGCATCCCCAAGAAATAAGTTCTGTGACTGTAAGTGAACTTCAACAGCTTAAGTTTTCACAGCTATCTCTCCATGAGAAAGTTACAATTAAGAAAAGAGGTCGTTCAACACCTGATATTCTAATATCTCAGACAGGCAAAAGCAACAACAAGAAATATATTCGTAGATTTAATTCTGAATAGTACCAACGGAAAAGTTGGCTTTGCGGCTATGAAGTAAAAAATGAACTGTTTTGCTTCCCGTGTTAGCAGCACCCCCAATAATTTTAGCTACGAGCCTCCACTGTCGAAATGGCTACAATTAGAATAGAATAAACTTTGTTTTCTACTTTTTAGTTCAATTTACCGTTAGTAAAAAGGTTTCATTTGTTAAAAACTAATTTTATATTGTTTCGATAAAATACTAATATGCTGCAGATTTAATTTGAAACTACAATGTCATCCCACGCGTAACTACTACAATGTTTACTCAAATACGTTGACACCACATGCTAAAATTAGATATTTTTTAATTGAGCTGTAGCCCCACCCAACAAGCGGGGTGCTTCTCAAATAAGAGAGTTTGATCTAGATATTTCTTCTATTTCAGAGCAGCAAGTTTTGCCTCAGCCACAACACATAGGCATAGAGTGAAATGTCTTTTTACTTTCGTATATAAAGAGAAAAATTTGTTGTGAAACTTTTTGAGCTTGAGATTATTATGAATTTTCAAGTTTTATGTGTTTTGAGATTCCAATAAATGCTACTACACAATCGTAACAACTTTCTCATGTAGTGTATTATAGCTTGAAGCAACATTTTCAAAAATATATTACCTGCAAACTTCCCCAAAGTAAGTGTACTTCAGCAAAAATAATTGGTGCTGTTAATCACAACAAACATTCTTCATCTAATTTTAAACAAAATTTTCAAATAATTTTTAAACAATTTCAAATTTTACAGAGTCTTTTATTTGTATACAAACCTCAAATTATCTTTATTTGAAAAATAAAAACATATTTATAATGAAAAACAACCCTCAAACACACATTTTGAACAAAGTCCTAAAGGCCTTTTTCGAAACATTTCAAATTTTCTTAAATTTGTCTTAAGTAAACCACCTCTATATTAATGTAATTTAGAAACTACACATATATGATTATTTATCATATAAAATAGTCTTTGAACACAAAATTTTGAAAAAATTAGAGTTATTAGAGCTATTTAAAAAAAAAAGTCAACCAAAAGATCTGTTATCGATTACCTGTTATTACATTTTTTTAATAAAACAAATAAATAATTATTTTTAATGTAAAACCCTTAACAGATACCTATTTCGAACCAAATCCTTTAAGTCATTTTTAAAATATTCCAATTAAAAAAAAATCAATCACAATTAAACAACCCTACAACGAATGCTTCCCCGAAAATTACTTGAACAGTTTTATTTGTATTGTTAAATACTATCCAGATATACAATGAAAATAATCGTTTAAGCAATTTTCAAAATATTTCAAAGATTCCCAAACCACTCATCAGTAAACTACCCTTAAATTAATTTTTAGAAAAAACAAATATATATTTTAATTTTACAGTTCGAACACTCCCAAGGTATATATTTTAAACAAAACCGTTAGAGCCATTTACTAAAAATTTGGAACTAGAAATATTTATCTTTAGTAAACTTACCCTTAATTTGGGGGCCATAGCCAAAATAAAAAATACGTCCTGATGTATAAACTATAAATATCAAGTTTGAACAAAATCCATCAAACCGTTTCTTATAAGTGGCCATGGACAGTAAGACGGAATTGTTTAATACACTTTTTTGGATTCAGGGACACATAAAACCTAAAGATTAGTCATAACATCAAGGTCCAAAATGTTCACTATTATAGGTAATACTTTATTTTGATATGAGTAATTAAAAAGTAGATTTTATAATGCTGTCTCTCTGTTCTGGGAATAGATCCTGAAGGTTTTTCAAACTTTATATTTATATATTTTACATTATTAGTAAAATGTGTGTTTATTAAAAAAAATTAATCTTAGTTTACGCATGACATTTTTTAGAAAATCTTACATTTTTTCAAAATTGGCCTCATAGATTTAGTTCAACCGGGTATCTGGGAATTATTTCTCATGTTAAATAAAAATGTAGTTTTATTTTTATAAATATAAATCATTTGAGGATGGCTTCCAAATAACAGATTTTTATAAATTTGACATAAAAAAATTTGTTTGAACAATTTTGATAACAATTTACATATGCAGAGTGTTTATTGTGACTAACAAGATTTTAAAACTTACTTAAAATTAATGTTAGTTTATTGAAAACCTATTTCTGTAAAAATTTTGATCTCAGCTATAATGCACCCCGCCTTGACAACAGAATAAAACAACTTTTTATTCATACACGCAGTTTAAATTTTAAATAAAAATGAATGATGCACATAAGTTGTAAGTTTTTTTTGGGGGGGGGAAATAGGGTTCCCAATCGTTCACCATCCCAGGCCAATAAATCCTCCGTGTGGCCTTGTTGACTTGAAATATTACTTGAGAAGATTATTTTTTTATCACGTCCAAATAATTGGGCTGATATTTTTTCTGAATATCCTTGACCTTGTCCTAGGTCACGTCAACAAAAAAGCACTCATTTATATGACTGGACAACCACAAAAAGAAAGATCCCATTTACCGTTCATCGACTCGAACTCTTAGGTCGTAGTTTAACCGATTCTTTACTTTCCCTTATCTTCCACTGTACAATGAGCCTTCACTGCGTATGCGCCTTCGAACATGGCGCCACCCTTTCAGGAAAACATTAATAAATACGGTCGAAATATTACATAATAATGGTGTGATCTGTCTACCAAATAAAACTAGTAATCATGTTTGTTTAAATAATGATAGCCCGCCTCATTAAATTAACTTGCAGTATAAGTAGCATAGTGGAAAACCTCTTTCTCTCACACGTATATATATACAAACTTGCCTCAAATACATCAGTTATCATTTGTGCATCACGTATTAGTACCCGCACAAGCTATCTGCATATTTACATAAATAAAGTAGGTATCAGAAAGGTAACATTATATGAAAAATGTATTTGCGTTGAGGTATAGTGCGAAACCATTTAGGAAATTACGTTGTTATTACACCCAGCTGAGATTCAAACCACGTCCTACACATCACCGGTGGTCCTATCTATTGCAAGAGTGATGCCATAGACCATATTCCCACCGATGCGTATATACGAATTAAAAAAACACTATGTTTTTTCTGAGTCATATCAAGCATTTTTCAAGTGTAAAACTTATAACGCTGCCGATTAACAAGAAAATAAGACTACACGGTTAGACTCGGCCAGAACAAGGACAGGGCCACGGTTTTATAATTCTTTCACCTGATGATTTAGATATATGATCATATTTAACATAGTTTTTAATAATTTTATATAATTTGGACGTTGGGAAATTATTCTACTCATTTAAATTTCTCTGTATTCTAGTGAGAGCTACAAGAAATCACACCCAAAGCTGCCATGCCTTATTCAAGATGCATTAATAAAATAACGAGGTATCTGGGGCTGTATATGCATGTATATATATATAGGAGATGAGGTGGGTATATTTGATTCTTAGATACATGGACACTGCCGGATATTTATTTAAGAACTGGAACTAGTTTCAGTTCCTTGGCTACTCATATCAGTATGTTATATGAACATCTTAATAAGTACATACATACAATTATTTGAAAATAATGACAATTGAATAGAACTATGACTATAAATATATATATAGTAAAAATAAAAATAAATTCAATAAAGCATCAGGAGGAACACCTTTAGTAAAATCTCAAGAAGAACCCTTCAGTAAAGTAACCAGCAGAACACCTTCAGACAGTAACTAGTGGAACGCATTCAATACAGTAACTGGTGGAAAACCTTCAATACAAGAGCTAGTGGGATTAATTATATTATATTAAGAAGCGTACAACCCAAATGGGTAGTAAGACGTGATGATAATATATATAAAATTATTTGAGTAAAGATCTTTTAAAATGAACATTTTACTTGACTTTGCTTTTACACGTACAAATTGTAATATGGTGTATTTTCTATTTTTCATGGCTAGTATATTTTAAGACCATTTAATTACCTTAGTTGTCGTAGTCATAAATTTAAATTGAAGTAATTTTTTTAAATGGTATCTCTTTAAAATCACTCCTTTCTTTTTAAAAAAAACCCCTCTTATTTTTAGAAAGCACAGAAGCTTAAAGAACAAGTTAAGGAACTTAATTAGTCCCAATAAAGTGGGGAAATTAAAAAAACTCATTGGATGTCAGCTGTAATAATTGGCAGGCTGAACATTTCTTCTTGTGTCTTATTAATTGTCTGCTAATAATGAAGTGACCTTGACCTCAGGACCCACTGCTAATTTTTGCAGTGTCATAAAAGACGCCTGATTGGCCTGCGAGCTGAGCAAGAGTCAGTGACATTTACAAGTACAATAACAGATCGAGATTAGGCTAGGCAGTATTTCCTTGGAGGATAAAGGCGTGGACTGGAGACAAGAGAAGAGGGAGAACCTTGGAGAGATCGACAGGATCGAAGAGGATGTGCCAGAGGACCCGCAGAGACGGAAACTTCTAGTGATGAAGAAGATGATGATGATGATGATGATTATTATTATTATTTACTTGCTTAAGGCAGGAAAACAAAAAAAAAGTATTAAAAAACCTGGCCACAAATACTTTATAAACATTTAATTGTTTTTATATATTTTTACATAGAATACGCACATCTACATTATGGTCTCATGGTCTAAGGCAGTGGTTCCCAACTCTCTTTTTTTTTCCCTTAGCTCCCACTTCTGAGAATTGGATGCTGGCTACCACCCCAAACTCCCCTTCCCTTCCAAAAATTAAATGTAGAAAGCATTCTCAATTCAGTGACAATAACCCCATATTCACGTAATATTGTACATTTATTTTTTAATTATTTCAAACTAAATAATAATTATAAATATGTATAAGTAAATTTGTTAAATTCTTATTTATTTCATTCAAGACCATCTAGTGAAAATGTAAGTACTCAGGGAAAATACAAATGCAAATTAAAAACCAAATCACACAAAAAATTTTTTTTTAACTTACAAAAACAAATATAATTTTTATCATCTGTCAGCAGTCCCAAAGACTGCCTGTTTCCAAATGGACACTACATGATATGAACATACAAGTATTATATCCATTAAAACCTAAACACCCCCTTACAATTTTACTCTCCCCCCCTTCCCCCCGAAAACCCAAAAACACCCCTTAGGGGGTGGGGGGTGGGGGATGAGGTACCACCCGTGTGGGAAACACTGGTCTAAGGCATAACTCTCACGTTACACTGTATTGGTGGTGACGGATGGATCAAAGTTTGAAACTTTATCAAGTGTGACAAGAGTGGGTATTTTATAAAATACATTTCAACTTGCCCTTCACGTAAATTCGTTACATTTAATTTTAAATCTACATTCCTCATCCATATTGCATCAGGCACACTATATAGCTGATTTAAATATTTTAGACAAATAAACTAGAACCATATAGGTCAACGGTATTTCCTTTTTTCCCGCCATGGTAAGTAGCTGGTTTGGCTGCATCAAACCAGCATTACTTTAATTATTTTTTTACCTTTTTCAATTGAAAATACAAATAAAATAAAGTTTTATATGTAATAATTTGAAAATTAAATTAAATTAATTTCAAAAATTATAGATCAAAGCTCCATAGCATCATCCAGCAATCGAGCCATACTGACTGAATGGCCGCCGTCTTTTGGCGAAGATAGTGCCAACGTCAGCAAATAGAAGGTGTCACGTGGTCAGAACAATGAGCTATCCGGCCGTTACTAGCAGTTTTATAAACCAAAGCTGCTACTTATTTTTCAAGTAGTTCCTTATTTGTCCTCACAGGGCTGAGTTTGACCCCATTCCTGACCCGCTGATTCATAGAAAATTTGGAAGCGTCGGGGATGAAACCTGGGACCTCTTGTTCTGTAGCCAGGAACTCTGACCACTATCCCACAGAGGTGGTCCCTATATTATGTTTTTAGTTCTTGTAAATAAAAATAAAATAAAATGATCTGCTCAAATGGCACCCTGACTTATATATAGTGTGCAATTATCAAACTCTTGAATTATTTGTATTTTTATATAAATAGCTCGTATATTATATGTAATTAGTTTTATATTATATACTATTTACACATATTTTAATGGTACTTAAACTGGTAAATATGAATTTTCAATAACCGGAACCAGAACTGAAAACTAATTAAAAATTGAAAAGAACAGGGGCATAGATTTTTCTAGAACTGGAACCAGAACCGAAACCTTTAAAAGTTTGTTTGGAGAGCCAGAACAGGAATCAGAACCAATAAGTATTTTTCAGTTTTACTCCCTGGTTTAAAGTTATAATAACATCTCAACAAGTATTTTCTTAACAAGCTGTAGTCCATATTTTATTTTTGCTTGTAACAACGAATTACATCTTATTTCTCATACTGAATCGTACCTTAGATAAATGTGTTATTTCCACGATATATTGCCTATGTCAAATTTTTGCATTCCTAATTATTTGAAATCTTGCTTATCCGAACTGTACCAAGTCTCATAAAATTCAGATGAGATGGACGAGTTTCTGATGTAAGTTATCTGAAATTTACAAACGTTACTAAAACTACTTTTACGTATTTATACGTCAATTAATATGTTATGCATCCGATACCTTCAACAAATAGTATAATAAAAATGCCTTTACAATTAATGATAAATTAGCTACATTTTGTCAAAGTTGATAAAAAGGATTATTTTTAATAATGTCATAGCTTGTAGCCCTAGGTAATCTAGAGCATGCAAAAATTACGTAAGTCTAAGAACTCACACTGTCAACTCTCTGAATCAGTAGTGGCAAATCAGTGTACTAGATTATGTTTTTTTAAATAGTTTATTTTCCCAAGTAGCATCACAGAGTATTATCAAAACTATTTACTTAGGGAAAACAGACCTCTTCTTTTGGTATTTAACAGTGAGTTCTTAAACCTTTTGAGGAGAGGGGGGCCAAACAAGGACACCAGTTGTTAGAGGGCTAGTCCAAAGTGCTCTACATATCCAGCTACTGTACCAAGTTTATCCAACTGGTTAGGAGAATATCCTACAGCTTGAGTCACTGTTATGTAAAGAGGAGGACGCCACAACCAGTCTTATAAGTCTGAGATGGACCACAGCCACGCAGCACCGGGTGGTCGTGTGTTTGACACCAACTAGAGATATAAAACCGAAAATAGATGAGTCAGGACACGGACTACTGTGTAGGAACATTGATAGAATGAGTGATTTTTCTAAACTCTTTCAATTAGTTCTAGATCCTACATCACATTATACACAAGTAACGTAATTAGTCTATTTCAATAAACAAAATCAAAACGAATCCTATAATTAATTGCCACTACCTACCCATCCCACCAAGCCCATCCTTACGCACAGGCCCGGGGAATGCAGGGGTAATGACAATAAGTTGTTATAAAACTACCATCTTGAGATATTTATACTCTAGTCACCTGCACAGGCTGGCATGTGGTCTAAGTGGCATACTCTTCTATTCTGATTCTCATGGGGTAGGGTGTTTGGGAGTCAAATACCGCCCGAGTGTATGGAGGGTGGCTTTCCCTAAATGGCTATCCACTCTCCCTACAATATATGCCTTCCTAATTTCCAATCCATCATTGTAATTAAATGGGACGCGCGGAGCACAAATAGGCAGAAAAAATGGATGCAGTTTTTTTGTATACATAATAGTTTATGTCTCTCATAGCCAGTACTTGCACAATTCACCCTCCTGATTCTATTCACTTCTGCTCATAGTTAATGTTTGTTATACCCAGACCAATAAGTTACTCCTTATTCAGGGTTTGGGGTTCAAATTATCAAACTAATTAGTCCAAGCGCGGGTGTACTCCCGTTGGCGCGTGTCAGCAGTCCTAGAAATAGTCCCCTTTCTTTCCTGTACCTCATCAATCACCCACAGCAAGACTGATGTTGGCACCAGGTCCTCCAGTTAGTCACCTTGACGCCCTTGGGCAACGGCCGACGCGTACTGGCACCGAACACGTGACCGTGGAACTATTGCCCACCAGTAAACACTGCCAAGACGTAGAGCGTAGACAATATTCAATATTTTTAACAACACTGTATCTTTAGTTTATGTTGCCTAAAAAACGAATGTCTGTAACACTTGTATCTACAATGAAATAAAGCAGTGGTCAAATTATGATGCTAAGTGTACATTGTTGTACCGGTATTTAATTCCTCAAAGGGAACTTAGCAAATACAGTGATCATAATTTTTTAATATCAAAAAGAACAAAATCTAATACTAAATACCTAGTCATAGAATTTGATTTTTTGCATCGCATCTCATTCGGGTTATACACTTAATTTAAGTACTAACTACGCTAGTGAGTTATGGGTGAGGAAGGTTGAATTTAGAGAAGGTGTACTTGCATTTGCATGTAAAAGGGGGAAAGAGTGTAGGAAACCATTAAAAAAACACTCAGCATACCCGACCTGGATCGAACCACGATATCCTTGTCATCGGCAGTCTAGTCTATTGCGAGAGTAGCACCTCTGACCTGAGCAAGTAATTTAATTTAACTCAAATTTATTGTAACAAGCACTTTTATAAAAGGTGACTTTTGTTTTACATATTAATGTAAATGTCCATTTTGACCTTTTATCTTCTATCATAAGTTTAAAAAAAGAAGCAAATTGAATTGCCTCATTGGTTCACGTTTGTGTGTTTAAAATCTAAGAGAGTAAGTACCTTTGTCCGATAGATAATTACAACTGTCTCATCCAGAGGATTAAACAAAAATAGGACAACACCTCGGACGACTGTATGACTCTTTTATACCCCTAATTATATTCATCTTTCTATAAATATCTTTTCCTCCCAATTTATGTATATATTTTTATCTTTTGAATCCCTCTTTTCATATCTCACTTTAGCTTTCTTTTTATATATGCTTTATCTTTCTTTCTGTATATGTATATATATATATATATACACATATATATATATATACATATATATATATATATGCATTCTTATTTTTTTATCGAGTTATTTATCTATTCGTCTATTCAGTAGGGCTATGCTAAGTACTAATTTTAGAAGGTTTTATTTTAAGATACTGTAAAACAAAAATTTTTAGTGTCACTACCTATCAATGTCCCTACTCAACAGTTCCGTGACCTGACCTATCTTCGGTGCTATAAATATAACTGGTATCAAACACATGGCCGCCCGGCTTTGCGCGATTTTTATATAACTCAGATTTTCATGATGGTTTAGGGCGTCCTCCTTCGTACTTAACAGGGAATCAAACGGTAAGATATTCTCACCACAAGTTACTGTAACTCGGTAGCTGAGAATATAAAGCACTTCGAAGAAGCCCCTTAATCACTGGCGTCCTTCCCCGCCCCACTCTCCGGAAAAATCCTAAACACTCGCTGTTATATATTTAAAAAAAAGAGGGGTGTTTCCCCTAAGTTACTAGTTTTGCCAATACTCTGTTATGTTAATCACCCAAACCATTTATGTTTTTGAAAACATGACAAAACAACAATTATGTTTTTGAAAACATGATATGGGACGTGCCGATTCAGAACAATTGACAATATACTTTATCAAGCTTATATAATCCTTGCATGCTCTAGATTACTTAAGGCTGCAAGTTACGACATCAGCTAGTTTTATAACATTTAAAAATAATGTAGATTAGCAAACAGCACCAATTCTGGGCTTTTATATTTGTATTCTACATTATATATTTAGCACTATGACACAAACTTACTCATAGCTCCTTCAACAAAGTCCTCCCGGTACAGAAATACCTCCTCGGTTGCCAAAATTTCCACAAAATGGCTATTTTGGCACAAGCTAGCATACATTTTGTTGTCGGCTGAGAATTCCAACCTATGGCCAGTTGATCATGGGGTCTGGCGGCTGAATGGTCGTGGAAAATAGATTCTTTGACAGCAGTTGTTTTTTTGGATGGAGAGGGGTCAACGCACACAGTAGAAATTGAAGAGTGGGAACGTGGCAGTATAACCTTCTAGAAAATACAGACATATTCTTTTGCAGTTCACATAGATATAATTTTTTATTACTAATGGCTTTATTTTAAAAAAAATCAATATTTCCTATTAAAAGTGACAGCTTCAGATCACATGACTTGACGTATAATAGGCCTACTATCTACTTTATTCCATTAGGAACATGAAAGTTCATTGCTGCACTTACTAAAGTACACCACCTACCTTATCTTGAACTAGTTCTATCCAGTCCACCTCACTACATACTATCTATTTCAGGTCCATTCTAATGTTAATAATAATAATATTTAGCACCGCGTCTTACTACCCGTTCGGGTTATACGCTTTAAGTACTAATCACTCTAATGGATTAGGAATTGAGAAGGTTAAATTAGAGGAAGTGAACCCGCATTTGCGTGTAGGGAGAGTGGAAAACCATTTAGGAAAAACCACTCGCAGTTCACCCGACCGAGATTCGAACATACATCTCCCCGTCCTCAGCAGTCGAGCTCAACACAACAAGCGCGTTAGACAACTACGCTACCGAGGCGGGTCCGTTCTAATGTTATCCTTGCATCTACGTCCAGATATTTCCAATGGTCTCTTTCCATTGGATTTACCAGTCAGTACCCTGAACTAGGTTCTAGATTCATCTATTCACGCTGCATGTCCTGCCCACCGTAATCTACGAGACTTGATTATCCTAACAATGTCTTGTGATGAGTACAGGCAATGTAATTCATTATTACATAACCTCCTCCACTCCCCACTAACTATTAGGCTTGTACGAAATATATTTAGTAACATTTTTAACTGTCAGATAATATTATTCCTACCGTGTCCTTGCTATACACCTGCGATTGTTAGCTTGTGATGGACATAAGATGACAACTAATAATAGGACCGGTGCCGTTGGACCCACGTGCGAACAAATATTGTAGCCTCGTCTTATTTGTTTTACAGATGGTGGGTAAGTCGAGACTAAAATCTTACCCTCTCCTCCCCTCCCCCAAAAAATTAAGGTACATTTTTTATATATCTTACCTCACTCGTCCTTACCCCATCAGTGTAAACATGTGGATATCCCGTTTTGAGACGAGTTGAGCAAAATAAATAGTTTGGAAAGGGAAGACCAAAATACTCCCTCAAAATTTTAACAAAGTGGTATATAAACGTTGATTTGTTGTACTTAAATTAACAAGGCAATTCCCTATTAGTGGTGAAGTCATAGGCTAAGTAAATAGTCGGCTGCAGCTAACACACACTATCTTGACCAACCACTCATGATGCATGGTAAATATTAAAATAATACAAATATAATAATGTCTTGCCGATTTCAGCTTTTCTCAGGGTCATGGCCACCTATGGCGCTAATGTTCTTGGAAGTATTCCAACAAAATGTAAATTGTTTTAGTGTTTGAAAAATAAGTATTTAAATTAAATAAGTTAATAATTATTTCTAAATAAAAATTAACATCTTAATAGGCCTACTGTGTGTAATCTAATAATAAGAATATATTTTACTAAAATCCTCCCAAAATTTTAAAATAAAATTAAGTTAAGAAAGAATGATTTTTTTGCACATATTGATTAATTGATTATTATTATTATTTTACTATTGTCACCTCCCCCCTTCATGGGCCTAATTTGTTAGGATGTGTTGCAGCCGAGGATAGGGTGGTAGCAGGATATATGGCTGTGTGGGTTTCCAATCGATGCACGGCTTTAGTTTTTAGGGTTTTATTGTACTACTTCGGACTACTACAAAATATGATGTTGTAAAGAAGTTACTAGAAAGATATAAAAGTATTTGAAAATACTTATTTAGGAGCTAGGGACATAACAAAGTATAGTAAGGAATGATTAACCAATGGCAAGGGCTGACTGTCACTCTAGGTGGTCCTATACGGTTATGAACCCCGGTACCTTAGGCACGACGGTAGCCCCATCACACGTACTCGACTATCTGGCGTCATAACTCAGGTATCCACCAAAATGGGCAGAGTGACCCCCCCCTCCCACCCCTAGAATAGATGCTGAATTTTCAGCCCTGTTAGCCCAAAAACTAGCACTATTTATGCTACAACTTGGCCTGATTTCCAAAAGGTATGCTGGTAAGACATTCTGGCCGCCAGCCCTTGTTATACTATTGTTTACTCACTCATCAAAACACGTTGTAATCATTCTTTCACTTGCAATTCACAACATTACAATGTTAAAATAAACACACTCCCCATTTTAAGGCATGTCAATTACACTTTACTATTTTTGTGAGGTATTCTGGCACCTTATAATCATTGCTATTATTATTATTATTATTATTCTGAATCACGCAGAGAGTGTGGTTTATTTATATTATACAGAATACAACTAGGGCGCAAATTTTAAGTGTCACCTAGGGCGCATGACACCCTTGCGCTCGCCGTTCTGTCAACAGTCTGAAATTTAAAGGGCCCGTGCAAGAATGTTCAGCGCATGTAGTCAACTGTAAAGTTATATAATTAAAAGAAAATTTTTTAAAAGTAAGCATTATAGGACGCTTGGTACGGAATGTCGTAGTTCTGAGATTGAAGTGAATATTTAAAAGAATGGAGCTAACCTTTATCAAATAAATAAAATCATTCTATAAACACAATTTTAAGATAGATGAGAATATTTTGTAGTGGTTTCAAAGATTCACGGCTACAATTCCCATAATAAATATAACAGCAGTATAAGGACATTTTTTTTCAAGTAGGTGGAGGCCTTAAATGTCAATAAACAGGTGACAGCCGATAGCCTGCTAGTACCAGTCCCAGATAGCACTCAAACAAGACCCTCTCTCTCGTGTTAGTCCTTTGAAGTCGCACTTGGCTGCCATATGGGAAGATAAACATTGACAAGTTAAATACCCCGATGACGTGCAAGAAATAATAAGGATAACCGACAAAAAATTATGTTTTATTGTGTTTTGTACCGACACTTATTTTTGTGTTAGTTTAATCTCAACCACTGCAGACAGATAAATACCCGTGCTTTTAGAGCCTGGAGCCAAGCCTGCAAACACACACACACACTTAAATGTAGGCCTTTCCCATTGACACCTTTCGCTTTAAAGATATATGGGGATTATAGGTTAAAGGGGGTAGTCGAGGTTGAGCAAGGTGTCTTAACTTGTGTTGACTTGACCCCACCGCCCCCCCTCCCCCCCCCAAAGATCGCAATACATTATTTTTTACAAAATTATCTTTAAAGTAATTTAGAGTATTTTTGAATTATAATATACCTTAAAGGTATACTATTATTGTTTTTTTACTCAAATAAGTTACCCCACTAGGCATTAAAAAGAAACGCAAAAATGCATTGCTATCATTCCTTAATAATAGTCTAATAATAATAATAATTATTATTATTATTATTATTATTAATGTATTATATAACAATTAAAACCGCCTTTATCTTGCCTAGTAAAACTTCAGTTAAGATATTCGTTTGGGATGTAAATACAAACTTAACAGAGGGCTCTCGTAGGGGCTTATTTAGTAATAACAATGTATATATATAAGGGCTACCCCTTGAGCTCTAGCCACCTCGACTGGACTGCTCAGCTCTAATTCGTTAAATCAAGAGTAGTTTCTCACATTGGGATTCTCCCTGTGATTTTTTCCCATTTTCTCTCCAAATTAACTCTGGCGCATTCCCCAAAACTTATCTTAAATTAATATAAGGTGAAAATAACTAAATCAGTGCTGAACGTAGAGATCCAGTCACAAAAAGTGGCTGGTATTAAAATGAGAAGTTTAAAGCAGGCCACTTTGAATCCTAAAGACTATACCAAAATGTAAAATTCAACAATGGTAGGCTGGTAAATAGCAGATGAGTTATTCGGGCGTCACAAGGTTTTATAATTTGAGCAGACGTTTAAAATGCAATCTATGGACACATACATTGTCTCTATTTCTCCTTCCCACTGTCTGCCATTAAAATAACTGTTTTTTAAAATTTAAAGTCACACTTTTTAAACACATTGTCAGCGGTGTAAATAAGTATTGGTTTGGGGGTGTACAAGACGTATGAAATTGTTTCTGAAATGATATGGGTTGGGAATCATCGTATTAAAGGGGGAAGGGTATTGAAACTTTGATACATTTTTGAATATTGAGTGTTTCCTGAACCCTTGTAAGTCGCGTTCTCCTTTCGGCACAATAGACTAACCAACATTTACAGCTCATCATTAAAAAAGGTATCTTGTAAGGTATAAGATGAGATTCTAAATTAGAATAAATATTTAATGAGGTGACCCGGTGGTCTAAGGGCAAGGTGTCAGACTTCTGTGTTGGGGTCCGGGGCTCAATTCTCAGTCCCAGCACACATTCATCTGATTTTCAAACCCTTCCCTTCCTTCTGACAAGACATGTATTAATTACAACTTGTGAATGTGTGGAATACAAGGCCTTCACCGTGGTTCGGATTCCACGATAAACTGTAGGTACTCCATTTCATCTCACAATCACCCTACTATTACACATTAGCGTAAGTGCGTATAACCCGAACGGGTAGTAAGACGTGGTGCTAATAATAATAATAATAATATTAATAATAATAATAATAATTTAAGATAGCTCACGTTTCACAGCCACACTGATTAGGTGTGATTAGATGGGAAGAGGTAAGTAACTGTCAGTTGTGCGCATGCGCGGCACAAAACGTAGCGCGAGTGAGATGTAAAAATCACCCGGTCTACGAATTCACTTGTATAACGCGGCATAGCATAGCACAGCATAGCGTGATGTGTGAACCTGTTCCTTTAAATACTTGGCCAGCGATTTTAAAAAACAGTATAGTGGGGCCAGTGGCGTCACGCTGGGAGGGGGGTTGGGGGTGTCACCCCCCTCCCCCAATGTTGGTTAAAAGCTTGAAAGTTGGGAAATTTGTGAGAGTTGAGATCTGGAGTTGGCAAATTCTAGGCTTATTCTGGACCCCATTACTTTCTATTATGAAAGTCCTTAGCCCCAGACTTGTACATACAAATTTAAAATTTCCCAACTGTTGATCCTAACTTCAAAAATCGTCAAACATTTAAAAGAGATTTCTTGTTTAGTAGATTGTATAAATCTTACTTAATCAAGTAGTCTAGTAGCGCCGTTGTAAGTAGGCAGATACAACGGCCGGGAGTGTATGCCGAATGCGGTATGGAAACAAATCATTAGGAAACATGAGCTGCACCGCTGCTTACCGTATCTTGGCTGGCGTGCAAAATAGGCGCAAAACTGTGTTATATTTACATTTTAATGTTGAGGGGAAGGGGGGTCAACTTAGATGATCTCGCAATATACCCAACTATAGTGACTTTATTAGAGCAGACTAACCTATGACACACATACCCAAAGTGGCACAGAGGTTTCTTTTCTTTGAACGCAGCATTCACTCCAGGTTTTTACCTAAATGATTATAGGAGAGAATTTATACCAATTCATAAGTGCGATTAGCCGAAATAGATTTTCTAATCATGCTCTAAGCTATTTCCCTGTGACTAGCCCAGACAAGTACACGTACCATGAAATATTGTTTTTTCTTCCTCTGCATTAAACTTTTGATAGCAGCAATAACATAATTTTATAGTGTGTTAAAAATTATAATTAATAATGATGATGAAATACTCCAGTATTCCATTTGCATCTCAAGTTTTCATACGAACGCTAATAAATTCGTCCAAAAATATTGTTTAATTAGGTACGCACTTTCAAAAAGTCTTGCCAGCTCTGGTCTGGATATTTAATTATTATAAAACAGGATATCTTCGTCAGCATCCCCAGGAATCAACTAGAGTCCTCTTTACCCGATGTAAGAAATGTTATTAAATTATCCTTACAGGACGGGGGCAGGAGTCTATAACGAGACCACTTGAGGCTACTTTAGGTCTGCAGTCAAGTCACGTCCAAAAGCCGCTCTCTCAGAACCTGCTGGCGATGACCGAGCTGATCACGTGATCGGAGCATGGGACTTGAGGGAGCTTATATTATAATAAACAATACACTTTGGTGAAGTGGGGCTGTAGAACATCTTAAGGTGGAAGTGTAGGGGACGCGTGAAACATGAATGTTTTTGTTGCAATTTTTATACAAAAATATTGTTTTGCACAGAAAAAAATCTCCAGTAGAAACATGGAGTTTAATTTTCTTGACATGTGATATTATCAATTCTTAAATATCTGTTATGAGCATAGATGACAAACTTTTAAAATTAAGATAAAAAGTTGTCATTAAATTCCGGTACACCTTTGACGGATATTTGATATAAAAACTGCAAAAAAAACCACACTGATACTTCTCGCGTTCCTTGCACTCAAACCTTAAGGTCGCCAGCTACATCAAGGGAGATATCCTCACTCTGTGGTATTTATTATGGAAATGGAAGTTCTGAAGCTTCAAAACCACTAAAACAATCCTCAGTTATTTTAAAATGTTCTTTTGGAAACTTATTAAAAAACACTATATTTGTTTGATTAGTAATTCCAAAACTGAGCCATTTCACGTAAAAATTCGTTGAAAATAAGCTATTTCACCTTTTCATAATTACTAAAAACAAAACTATATAACCTAAAAAGTTTGTAATCCTATAGGGAGGGACATGTTTAAACCTTTCAGCCCCATTCTGACGTTACCCATATTTTTAAATAACAAAACCACCCATTAAAATAATTTAACGTGTGTAATCGTAATGTCTGCAACGTATCTCAACGTCTCGGTAGGCTGCCCCCTTAAGGGGAGGATGTAGGAAACGCGAGAAAAAAAGTGTTTTGCAGTTTTTATACCAAAAAATATATTTGGCCAAAATATAATTATAACATTGCTTCATTACAAACATAGAGTTTAATTTTATTCACAAGCTGTCCTCAACAGTTCTTGAATATCTGTCGAGGATATCCTGGAATTTATTGACAACCTTTTATCGCATCTATAAAGTTTATCATCGAACTCATAACCATGTTAGAAAAATTAAATGCTATGTTTCTATTGAAGCAATATTTTATTTACTTATTTGACCCCCCTAAAAAATACTTTGCTATAATAACCGCAATAAAACCACTTTTTTCACGTCCCCTACACTCGCACCTTTTAAGGTTATAATAAGTTAGTGTGGGTTTATGCTCTAATAATCTACAATAAAATTCTGTGTTTTTATTTTTCATGATTCATACTAAACAATGTAAGGGCATATTTTCCTTTCCCTTTCCTGCACTATATTGAGTCCATAAAAGTGTATAACATGACCATTCCACTGTCGGCCCTATATTTATACTGTTAAATAGCCTCGAACCATATGTTATAGTTTTCATGTTGATTAGTGTCTAAAATATATCAAAGCAAATTGCCGTAATCCTGGACAGGAAGCAGATGTGATGCAAAAATAAACATAAAAAACATTCCATCAATATTTCAACAATGCACTAAAATAGTTATACTACAAAAAAATACATGCGGTGTCAAGATTTAGGCCTGAACACATGACTTATTTGAAGATATTGAAAGAATTTTCAAATTGATTATGTTCGTCATTTAAATTTTTTCTGATGAGCATTTCTTAAATATTTTCTTCTTTTAAACATTAATTTTAGAAAAAAAAAAGTATGCTGGGAAGGAGAGACTCCTTTCATTTAATATGGTGCTAGAGAGTTCAGACTCTATTACCAAAAACAAGAAAACATTAATGATATGTGATATCTTTACTAGAGAAAATACATTTTACTGATAAGTGATTATTTGAATAATGTTAGATTAATACTAAAAAAATCCATAGAAAAAAAGGTTAATTACCAGAAGTTGGAAGTTTAAATAAAATAAAGTCTTTAGTTAAAACATTATTTAAGAATTTTGTTTTAGGTGCTCTTATAAATTGACTGCTGCACTAAGCTCTTAGCCAGAAGGCTGAGCTTCAGTTCGAATCCTGACTGGATGCACATAAATGGCTTAATGATCTCTCCCTAGGGCTGCCGAGGACGGGGAGTCCGAAGTTCAAATCTTAGTCGGGTAAACTAAGGGTGGTTTTCCGCTCTCCCTCTATGCAAATGCTGGCTCACTTGATCTAAATTCAAACTTATCAATTATCAATTTGTTAGCTTAATTAGTACTTAAGGAGTTCGAGGTTTGAATCTCGGTCGGGTAAACTAGGGGTGGTTTTCCGCTCTCCCTCTATGCAAATGCGGGCTCACTTCCTCTAAATTCAAACTTACTAATTATCAACCCGTTAGCATAATTAGTAGGTACTTAAGAAGTTCGAGGTTCGAATCTCGGCCGGGTAAACCAGGGGTGTTTTTCACTCTCCCTCTACGCAAATGCGGGCTAAAACCTCCCAATTGTCTATCCGTTAGCGTAATTAGTACTTAAGCGTATAACCCGAACAGGGTAGTAATACGCGGTGCTAAAATGTGTTGAGTTCACGTGTGTGTGGGTGTGTGACACCTTACCTTAAACCAAATTTAGTTAAAACTATAAACAAATATTTAGGCAGTGAAATAATAATAATAGTATACTTATTCCTCCTTTCTGTTCATATATTATACTTGCTAAAGCTATATTAACCACATGTGTGTAAGCAATAAAGCTTAAAATTTAACCGTCTGTGCTCTTTAATATTTATTCCGGCAAAGTTGTCACGTGTATATCACCAGCGCCTTTCTGTCACAACATATTCTAGGGACCAAACGGGTGCGCCCAGTTTGAAACATCATATTCTTCTCTCGGGTTTGACAACTACAGGGCATGAAGCACCCGGCGAACGATATCAGGGTTCGAATCTGTGTTGGGCGAGGTTAAGGGATTTGAATACCTGCCATGTGTACTGTTGGTAGTTCTCACTAAATGGTTTCTCACTCTCCCTCCACGTAAACTCTGGAACATTTCCTTACTCCTACTCCACGCAAATATGGATTCAACCTTCCCAATTCCTAATCCTGTTGGACTCGCGGTTCTACTTCTTTCAATCTGTTGTAATATTTGGTTTGGTTGAAGTGTACATAGAGAAGAGCCAGCCTCGTAAAGATTGTTAACTCTCTAAAAAGAGTGCATAGTGATAGATACCCGCCTCGGTGGCGCAGTTAGCTAACGCGCCAGATTCGTGTGGAGCTATACTGTCGAGGACGTGGGAGACCGTGGTTCGAATCTAGGTCGGGTACCCTAGGGGTGTTTTTAACCTCTCCCTCTACGCAAATGTGGGCTCAAACCTCCCAATTATCAATCCGTTAGCGTAATTAGTACTTAAGCGTATAACCCGAACAGCGTAGTAAGACGCGGTGCTAAAATGTGTAGAGTTCGCGTGTGTGTGTGGGTGTGTGACTCCTTACCTTAAACCAAATTTAGTTAAAACTATAAACAAATATTTAAGATGTGAAATAATAATAATAATAGTATACTTATTCCTCCTTTCTGTTTTTTCGGCCAACATTTATAAAATAATACTATAATATCGGTGATATTTTATAGGTATTGATAGTATATCAAAAGAAGTTGCTGCATATCACTTATATTGGCGTATGAATACATGAAATTAAATCTAGTGGCTGTTCCTATGAAAATGGGACTGTAGTTCAGTGAGACACTGCTCAGCTGCCATGCTCATCTCTAGGATTCGGTCCGAATCTTGTTGGGGTGCAGTGGGAATAAATCTCGATATTGAGATTTTAGATTTTGTTATTCTTTGTTTTCTCTCTTGCGGGCCGTACCGCCCGTCTGAGCTATCCACATATTTATATTAATGGAACAAGAATCTATAATAATAAAAGGAAGTGTTTGTCTGTGTGTGAATGTGATATATTATTTCGTCAAAATATAGTTGCGAACATTAAATTTGATATTACCTATGAATTAATGTAAGAACTATATATTATTATTAGCACCGCGTCTTACTACCCTTTCAGGTTATACGCACTTACGCTAATGTGCAATGGTAGGGTGATTGTGAGATGAAATGGAGGACCTACAGTTTAACGTGGAATCCGAACCACGGTGGAGGCTTGGCATTCCTCATATGACAAAATATAGATGAGATCATTAAATTATTTTTTCTGTTATAAGTGGCTTGAGGAATAAAACGGTTGTTTC
>CABFVX010004277.1:8259-41074 GCA_902151425.1 Timema shepardi | reverse complement strand
CCCCCCCACTCTATCCTTGAATAACAATCTACCATCCCAATGCATTTTATACTTGCATCGATGGTCCCATGGTCTAAGGCGTCACTATATGTTCGGTGAAAGAATGATCGACGTTTGAATAAATGCGAGTACACATTATACCTGGTCTAGAAATATCTTGTCGACTGGCAAAATGGCGGGAGTGCAGGAAGTACAACCGTTCTAACAGACATTAGCCATTATAAAGATATAGAGGTTCAAATCCCGGTGTGCACGCCATCTAAATTTGTATACTTGCATAGATGGTCGCATGGCCCAAGGCGTCACTAGACGGCTGGTGAGAGAGTGATCGACGTTTGAAACAAATACGGGTACACATTATACCTGGTCTAGAAAAATCTTGTCGACCGGCAAAATGGTGAGAGTGCAGGAAGTACAACCGTTCTAACAGACATTAGCCATGATAAAGATATCGAGGTTTGAATCCCGGTGTGCACACCGTCTAAATGTCAGGCTCATCTAATTATGGCAAGGGGGAAATCGAATCCCCGCCGTGTAAACTGTAGGCATTTCTCCCTCGGGAATATTTTCTTAATTATCCACATGGCTAATACCTAGATCCGTGCATGTCGACGGACGATACCAAACAACCGATTTTGTGGACTTTTGTGGTGGAGAATAGCGGCCCCTAACCGAGGATTATAAATTAATGTGAGGCTTCCAAGGCCCCTGATTGTGCATAATCAGAGCTGTATCAATGCTCTCTAGTTGCGAAATCATCGGGAAAAACCCATTACCAGCTAAGACTGTGACAGAGCGATGGCGTCACCAAGGAAAGCCCATTGCCGGGGGAGGCTTGCCAGGGTCAATGACCTCATGATTTCAAAATCACGGTTTCAAGGTCGTGATTTATTCCTGTCTTGTTGAGCCGCGAAACTGGCGCTAGTCATAAGGGAAATTCCATTGCCACATAGAAGGGAGGGTTGTGACATAATTCAAGGTCGTGAACTAGTCCTGTCTTGGATCCAGGTGACTTGTCTTGTCGAGCCGCCAAACTGGTGCCAGTCATCAGGGAAAACCCATTACCACATAGATAAGGGAAGGAATTATGGTGGGTTTGCAATGATGACACCGGGAAAACCCATTGCAGTGAGAAAGAGGGAGGGTTGTCAGGGTCAATGACCTTTTGTACTAGCTCACAGTTTCAAGGTCATGATCTATTCCTGTCTTGTCCGGCCGCCAAAATGGTGCCTGTCATCAGGGAAAACCCATTTACACATATAAAACCACAAATAAACCTTTGCGACATTGAAGGAAGACAACAGGTCATTAACCCATGTCGTCATGGGAATAACCAGAGAGGAAATTCAGGTCATACGGAAATATACTGGCACCTGTTACCAGTGAAATTCCATGGGGGGTGGGGAGGTGTTGCGACATAACATGCAATGATTACGTCACCGGGAAAAAAGTGTTTTGATCCGTTGGTGGAAGTGGGAGTTCCTAAACGCCAGGCCATCTACTCTGGCATCTTAGTCTTTTCTTTTCCCTTTTATTCCCATACCCCACGCAAGCCGGATGCTGAGTTGGGCCTTCTATGATGCTTTCTAAAAATACAATTATTCTCAAATAGTTGATACGTTCTAGGGTATGACAAGGTTTGAATGAAAAGAAATATAAGTATTTAAATGAATTTGGTTTACTGTGCAATAAAACTTTTGTACAGATGACTTTCAAAGAAGTACACATTTTTATATACAAAATAAGCTCTTAAAACAACGTTTCCACAGCAAACAATAATTAAGGTGAACAACCGTGTCATGAATAGCTACAGTATAAAATGTATTTACGAACATTTATTTGAACAAAGATGTATAATTTATTCATGTTGCAGTAATCTTATAAAAATATCTAATACAATTTGCATTTTTAAAATAAAATAAATATAACCGGAATACTATTCTAAAGCTTGACGAACAGTGAGCAGTCATTCAAGAAGGAATATCCACTATTTACTATGTAAAATAAAATAATTCATACCATATTAACAACAACAAAATTTCACTAAAACAGCAACGTGCTACATCATACCAAACCATACAATTATAAGATCTCAACTCTTTGTGTAATGCTGTTAACATAACTATATTTACAACACAATAACCATTTGTAGAGGTGAGAAAACTCATTTAAGATTTATTAAAATAAAATTATTTAGTAGAAACCTTGTATTAGAGTTTTAGAGAATATCTTTCTCCTCCTCCTGAATTTTAGTTCCCATTAATATGGAAGTAAAACCTCTGGAGAAATTCAGTGGTTTAGAGCACTAAGTGGCAAGGCAAAGGTCCCCTGTTAGGTTCCCTATTTCTCACAAATATGATTAAATTATATGAAACAATTAACTTGGGGAGAAGTGGGGAGAACCTGGGTCAACGCCCCTCCTCCGTCTCTACTCTCTCTGGCTCAAGACCAAAAAGTACTACTAAAGATGTGTTTAATAAATTGGCTTAGATAGGCTAAATTTATAGCAGAAGCGCAAGTCTTAATCAGAAGGTATACCATTCTTTATACACAATAAAAATATTCCTAAGATACCCAACTGTAAAATGTTAAAGAAATATGAATTTAGAACCACTTCACGCCCCCCCCTTTCCAAAAGTAATTTTTAGGTGCATCACTGAACAATCATCAGTGGTTTTCATATTCACAGCAACAAAAATGTTGCTTAAGTAATTGTATCATTCAATTCTTTTATTAGTATTAGCATTTAATTTTAATAGATATGACCATTAAAAATAAAAGTGTTCAAATAAATTAGTTCAGTCTTTAAGTGCAGCGAAAAAATACTTCAGCAAATGTAATGATATTACTAATTAAAAATGTAATATTTTAAAAGATGACTAGATGGAAACTGTGAAAAACTTTCAACTATGAATAAAAAACCTCTTTTGCAAAATTAAAGACTTAAAAAAAAATGCTTATGTTAACCATTGAGGTCACTAGCTAAGCTTTTTTTACTGTACTATATTTAACACACACTGTAACATCGGACTGGGGATTATTAAGAAGAGATAAAGCTACTCAATCCACCAATGATGCCAACTAAAAAATATATATATATTTGCTAGTGATGGGTAGGTTTTGAGATTTTACCGGTTACGTTTATATTATTTATAGAGATACCAAACTTGGTTCCTCAGTAGGCTCTACCCTTGATTCTTACTTGGATTCAGATAATCAATATTAATATCAACATTTTCAAAACCTTGTTTCTTAGCACTCCAATCTCAGTAAATAAGAGCTTAGTCAATAAAGTATGGTGTATTAATCACAACTAGTGAATGTGAGGAATGCCAGGCCTCCACCGTGGTTCAGATCCCACGTTAAGCTGTAGGTCCTCCATTTCATTTCACAACCACCCTACCATTACATATTAGCGCAAGTGCGTACAACCTGAACGGTTAGTAAGACGCGGTGCTAATAATAATAATAATGGAGTATGTATGTATATATATATATATATATATATATATTTTAAATATCAATTTTATTTCAATGGTGGGAAATTGTAAATGTCTTTAACAATGCCTTTTAAATATAGCAGTATTGCGACAGTCAAAAGTGGCTGTATTTTTCAACCAGACTTGTTTTTTCGACTAAGGTAGAGTAAGCTTATTAAATAAATAAAATGTTGTAAATGTGAGGCTGGATGAATGTAAAAATAATGAAACTAAAATGTTGATCAATTGTAGGTGAGAATCAAATTATAGAGGTTAAAATTTGAGTATCAATTAATAAAAACTGGAATTGGCATGTCTTTTATGTTTTTGTTACCTACTCAAAACTACAAATCACATAAACTAATACTGAGCTATTATGTTTCCTCCAATATATGTATGTGTTACATCAATAGCTAACTACCAAGTTATCTGTTAACCACCTATTTTTAACCCAAATATTATTATTATTATTAGCACCACGTCTTACCTACCGTTCGGGTTATATGCACTGTCGCTAATGTGTAATAGTAGGGTGATTGTGAGATTAAACGGAGGACATACAGTTTAACGTGGAATCCGAACCATGGTGGAGGCCTGACATTCCCCACATTCACAAGTTGTTATTAATACACGTCTTGTCAGAAGTGAAGGAAGGGTTTGGAAATTCGATAAATCTGTGCCGGGACTGAATATTGAACCTCGAACCACAGCACAGAAGTCCGACACCTTACCGCTAGACCACCAAGTCACCTTAAACCCAAATAAAATATTTAATAAACCTTACACTTTTAAGACCATAGTCATAGTCATAGAATCAACTATTTTAATTTCATTGTATATATACTGCTATTTAAAAAAATTATAGCTAGGAACCTTCTGAACCCAAATACCAACCGATCAATCCCTTAAACTTGCTGAAGTATTTAGTTTCAAATTTACTATTTATCAACTGTACATATATTTTAATATATGAAAATATATTACTACACAATTAGTTCAAATTCAAAAATAAAAGAAGCTACATGAATGCTGTGAGCGGCTTAGCGCTTCAAATTCTTCAGTTGAAACGCGTTTTGAAATAATATTATGGCTAGTTACTTACAGGTGATACATTCAATATGAAAATAGTCCTGTTTATAAAACTAAGCTTTTTTTTCTTAAAAAAAAAGCACATCCATCTTTCATTGAAAGATGTAAAACAAAAAATGTCAACTAGATCTACGAATAATATTATAAATATGTGTTTCTTACCCACCCAAACTATTTTACCCATATACTGTATATAAAACATTATCAGTCTGAACAATAAGCCATGTAATATTGCCATATGATAGTTATATAATAAATGTTATTTAAAAGGCTTAGTTTTATTATATAATTTTCATAAATAAAAAATATATGCTATAAAGGTCAGGATTCAATCCTTTAAAATACATTAAAACTGTGATTTTAAAATAGTCTCAAGAATCCTATGTAATTTTACAAATAACAAAATATTAATTTAAATATCATATAATTATGATCATATATTCATATAGCTTTTTTTTTACTAAGGCCTAATACCATGGTTATCATTGATTTTAATTGAAATTTATTAACTGATAAATAGAACTGTTTCTAAGCAAATGCCCACTAAAGGAACATGGTTTGTGTATTTTAAAAGTTATAAGATTTTTTTTCTATACGATTCTTACTGTAAGTTCGGTCTATCATTGACCAAAACAACCTTAAAGACATTGAACAGAGGTGAATTTTAAGTATATGTATCGGCAATCTTCAAGGCAAGAGGTTAAAGCTCACAAAGAGAAAAATAAACACGAGTGCATCCAGTAAGAGCTAAATGCCAGCCTCCCATATAAGATTCAAGATCAATCTTCTGATGACTATTTTAAAAAATCATGTTACTTTTATTTAAATCTGTACCAATTTATTTAAAAACAGTATCGATTTGAAGCAGCAAATGAATCCTAATGTTCTCTTTTTTGATCCAGGAGTCTGGGTTCAACCCCCAGCTAGATTAAATACACATATCATAAACACCAAAATCACAATAAATAAAATTAAGATAAATCTCTCTCTCACTAAAAATATACAAATACACAAATTAAAAGAGTAAGATTTAAAAGTGTTTTCCTCCATGATGTGTTTTAATCCTCTTTCTCATCGAATGCTTTAGTATTTACATAAAATTGACCCACCATATCCTAAATTTCTTTAGAAAGTATTGTTTAAGTCAGCCATTCTAGTACAAAACAATAGAATAACACAAAATACCTGATCACTCATTTTACTGATAGACAAACAATACATTCCCATGGATATGGTTCGGCTTTACCCATGTATGATAATAGCTGCATCCCATATCAGTCCCACCCTCAAAATAAGGAGATGTATCACGAATTAAGTCCTTCCCATTTCAGGAAATATCAACATAGTTCGGTCTTTCACTGATATAAAAAATTAAAACCCAGACCTGTCCCTTATCCTAGGTTAGGTAAGGCTTAGTTCCCTCTCATTGAACTGATTTTTTTTTTTACTATTTTTGCATCAAACCTATAATTTTGTAGCAGTGAACTATGTTTATTTCAACTTTTAAACTTACCTTGTACTATGGGAAAGGGTTTGGTCATGCGTGCTCATCATGAGGCATATATGAGATATAGCCATCATAATTCACACTCATTTGTTATTTATCCTTGACAACTCTCTAACGAATGCATATTTACACATTATCTAGATTGTTAAGCTTTTATACCTTATCAAAACTTCCATGAATCGCTAATAATCTTGCATTATGCTAAATAAATATATTCTAAATATATACAAGGCACAATAATTGGAAGGCCCCTTAGCTCAAAAAAAGCTTCTTTTTTTTACAAACCTAGCAAAGTTATAATAGAAAAAAAGATATTGTAAACATTGGCACATAATTCACCCATGGGAAACTTAATGAAAATAAAAACATTTATATACAAAATAAAACGAAACGACAAGCTTCCCAAACAATTTTGACAATATGTATAAGAACTGATAACAGTTTCCTATATTATTACATTTTGATTATATTTCTCAACATATAGAGCTTGTAAATTTATATTAAGGTGTTAAAATGTAAGTAATGTGTGGTAAAAATATATGTACATCAATGTTGAAGATTCATTCATTTGTTACTATTTTTAATATAAATAAATTTATCAGACTTTTCGTTCTCAATTATAGATTCTCACTCAGCTTTAGACAAAATTTTAGTCTAGACAACCAATAAACTGTATAAAATTATTGAGAAAGTAGGGCTATTCGAAAAACGCAAATATGTTCATTGAACACTTCCACTATTTTAATTGTTCATAAAATTTAAACACGCTTCAAAATGTCTACCTATTGTTTTATACACATTTTATTGAAGACGAAAACACCATAAACCAACATCTTGTATTGCAAGTCATTAAATAAATCTCTTGCTAAAAGGCATAAATTAAACATTTTGATTCTCCTTTAAAGTCTCAATTTGCTCTTCTACATCAAATAATTCATCCCAAAGGATGGTAATTTTTTTAAAGTATATTAAACAAAAACAAAAAATCATCCCTTTAAACACCTCGCGCATTTTTTTATATCATGAATATCTTTTATCTTTATTTAAATCCATTTCTCCTTATTTTGATGATTATCACATAAACTCAGTCTTTTACGTGAACAACTTTCTTTCAAAAACAAACATGCATTCATAAGTTCCATATATTCTTTTCTTGAAGCTCCACCCACAGTTCTGCTAAGAGTGAACGGCTCAACTTCTTGTAGAAGGGGTGATATATTTTAGGGGACATTTAAACCATAGCTATAAAAGTAACAATACATTTAGGTCTCTTGTTGAAACGAAGTTATAACCAAGTCTAAATAGACTCACATTTGTATTAGACTAGCATTTTAGCTATAGCAAAGTTCCCAGATGATTGGGAAAACTTATAGAAAGCATTTATCATGGCAGAAGTCCTCATGTGAAAATTCTGAAACAAAGAAATAAAACCATTAAGCATTCAGTACACCTAGGACAGGAAAAGGATCTGATTCTAGTAGTATATAATGACCCATTTAATGCCCTCCCAACAAACGAGTTTTTTTTGTATTGAATTGAATACAGGTTAGGTATTAATGTGTTAACAACCAACTGTAATGGCAAGTATTAGCAAAACAAGTAAGCTAACTATCATAGAAACATGTGGGTGATTTCATAGTAGTACATAACCCATAATTTTAAGCAATGTTTCAAGTACAAACACCTTTTTAGAAGAGTTCATATTTTTTCTAGCCCCGCGTCTTACTACCCGTTCGGGTTATACGCTTATGGACTAATCACGCTGATGGTTTTAAGGATTATAAAGGTTATATTTGGAGGAATTGTACCCACATGTGCATGAAGTTAGTGGAAAACCATTATGGAAAAACCATCCTCAGTACACCTGACCAAGATTAGAACCTTGATCTCCCCTTCAACAGCAGTCTGCTCTACTGTAAAACTAGCGCGTTAGACCATGCGGCCACCTAAATGGGTAGCTAAAAAGCCCTAGAAAATTGAATAAGGATTCCCTGTTCATTCACACAAAAGTAAAACAAAATTTATATTTTATGAAAGTTAGTTTGAGCTCCAGCTATGCTACAATGTCATTTTTTGTTACTATCCTATAATAAAATTTTACCATTAAAACTAGACTACCACACTATCACTCAGCCTTGATCTTATGTACCGCCCTAAGGTTGGTATGCAAGGAACGCGAGAAAATATGTTATTTCAGTTTTTATAGCAAAACCTTTTTGGTCAAAATAAATTAAATATTGCTTGTATACAAAAATATAGTTTAATTTTCTTCACATGGTGAATTCAACAGTCGCAAAAGTTTCCAAGACACTCTTTACAGATATTGAGCGACTGTTGATTTATTTTGACAAAAATAGGTTTTGCTTAAAGACTGCAAAAACACTGGTATTTTCTTGCATTCCCTACATTCCCACCTTACCCTTTACCCTCTCCATAAGTAGTATAAATAGAAATGTCAAATAAAATTGTATTTCATGCACTAAAACATTTGTCTGTAATTTCATTAATATATTTGATTTAAAGAGAAAGATAAATTTAAATAGAGGCAACATTTCACAAATAAAAGAACGAAACAAAGTTTTAAAAATGTAAGAGGGAAAGTTAAAAAGAAAAATACAAAATTTTGTATAGCTCTACACCAAATATGATAGAACAATATAAATAAAAATAAAAAAGCTTAAGAATCAAATAAATATAGAGAAATAATTGGTGAAAAGGGATCCAAAGAGAAATAAATATAGATAAAGAGAGAGTAAGAGAAATACAGGGGTAAAGAGGATAAGTGAGAGATATAAAGATTAAAAAAAAGTAATTAAAGCTAAAACAAAAGACAAAGAGAGTAGTGAAAATAGAGAAAATAGAATACATTAGAAAAAGAAAGGTGCAGAAAATATATTAAAGAGGAAATGTAACCATTCAAAGTAAAGAAAAGAAGAATGTGTAAGAAAAATAAGACGGAAAAGAAAAAAAAATATAAAAAAAGAAGAAAAAAATTTTGTTTCAGGCATCTGCATTTCTCGCTATTGATCTTGTATCTGCAGACATATGGTTCATTCTGCAGCATCCAACGCTGGTGTGACGTCAGCCTGGGACGATAAAAAGCGTCCAAACCGGACGGACAACGTCAGAATTATCTGCTACCCCAACATATGACACCAGAAAGATAGAGAGGAAAGATGCAACCACACTTCCTCTCGGATGAATCGTGCTGGGGATTATTTTTAAGCTCGTGATCAAACGAAAATACTGTTTTAAAGTTGGGGTATTAAGTGGGTATGACAAATGACCAGTTGGGGTATCGAAAAGCTATGGTTAATTTAAAATGTTGGTACTGAGTGGCATAGATTTTAATTAGAGGCAGGGTATTCCGAATCTCAAGTTATGCTATCGAGAGGGTCAAATTAATTTCTAATGCGTTTTTAGAAAGAAGTGAAATACTGTTCTTAGCAAAGAATCACTTAAAATCCAATAGTAGTAAAAACATGATAGTTGAAATGCCCGATAAAAAAATATTAGAAAACAAATGTAAAATTTACTTACAAAATTGAAATATAAAAACATGTAATCTCTCTCAAATACAATTTTTGGGTTTTAATGTGATAACTAGCGTTATAATTTCAGCGTCTTTCTAAGTGATCACATTCTCAAAATAGAATTAAATGTATTTTTACTATATGTATAAACTAGCTTCCCTGTGAAAGAGATGATCAGCTCAACACTATTTCCGGCAATGGAAGTACTATATGCTGAACAAGTTCCAACTGATCTAACCTACAATCAACGTATGACCATCATGAGAAACCGTGCTCTGTGAAACCTCCTATGAGCACTCTGTGCTCCAAGCTACTCTCTTAGTGTTCGATCAAGTCCTGGACTGAATTTGGGTCACGAGGAGGACAATGCTGTTGACAGGTTGCCAAAGTAAAACTTCCCTATAGTTGTTGGGAAGCTAGTAAATTTATTGGATTCGGAATGGTACTTGATAAATTTGAGATTCAAAAATTCACCAAACCTCTTAGAACCTAAGCGCTTTGAAACAACCATTTTATACAATAGATAATATTAATACAGATTACTAAAAGTTATCCACATTGGTGGACACGCAGATTATATCGTCAAGTTATTCTAGTCTAGTTTGCCGGTTCTGGACAGGTTATCCCTAATCTTTTTTATAAATTATCCCTACACTCAAATGATGATACCTTTTCTTTAAATTCTACCTTCCTTATTCCCATCCCATTCATGTAATTAAATGCAGGCAGCCTTGACAGGCAGTCAATTTGGTGTAGAAACAACCTATAGGTGATAATGCAATTTGAAAAGTAAGAAACCCATTTCGGTGGCCACATGGTCAAAGGCGCTATTCTCAAAATAGACTAGACTACCGATGACGGGGAGATTATGGTTATATCTCAGTCGAGTGTATTGAGGTTTTTCTCTAGATAGTTTCCCACTCTCTTTCCATGAAAATGCGGGTAACTTTCTCTAAATTAAACCTCAATTGTCCCTAACCCATTAGCGTAATTATTACACAAAAGTATAACCCGAATGGGTAGTAATACGTGGTGCTAAAAAATAAAAAAGATGGAGCTACAAAATCCTTAATAAAAAGCTAAATAAATGCATTACGAAATTATCTTTATGGACTTTAAAAAAATATTACTTAATATCTCTCTTCCAGCTAAATGTCCGCCATTCTAAGAGAAGATCATTTAGGGAACATCACGTTATTAAACATAGGGAGCCAGAGAGGATGATACTGACGCCTTTATCGCCATGCCCACTGGTAAAGGCTGTATCATTAGACAAAATTAAAATATTTATACAAACTATAAAAGTGTGTTGGAAAATAAAAAGACCAAATATAGCTTAACAAAATAGTTATTCTTTTAACATTTATCTTACTAATATTATAAATGCGAAAGTTTGTGGGTTTGGATGTTTGTTACTCAATCACGTAAAAAATGCTGAACGGATTCGAATGAAACTTTGTACGTTGGTAGAGAATGTCCTGGAATAACATTTAGGACTATTCCCAACCTTTTATTTTAAATAATAACAAATATATGATTATAATGTGATTGAAACGATGTTATTTAAGAGTTTGTGATTTGATATATTAATTAATGTAAATAGTAATTAGTGTGACGTAGTTTCATACTAATAAATAATAAATATGATGTGATTTTAGATATGTAGTTCGAAATTTTTTAAATTTAATTTATTTATCTTACTAATTATGAATTTAAAAATTTAAAAAAATCAAACTTATAATTGATAACTTAAATAATATATATTTATTTTATTACGAAATATTTAAAAATTAAAATTAAAATACGGCAAAATTATTTACAGCTAGAACTAAGAAAAATGCATAGATATTTGAAAGAAATATAGTTTGATTTATGACCAAAACAGTTTAGTTAAAAATTAAATTATTGCGGGTGAAGCCGCGACGGGTAAAAGCTAGTGTTTGAATAACTACAGAGAGGTTTTAATACAACACAACATTAAACAAACTGTATTTCAGCGTATCCTCAGCCACAACCATTTTGGGAAAGGCAACTTTACAATATTACTTTAATTTTAATCTAGTCTTTATTTCGCAACTCACCACCTATCTGGGACTATTAGCATATCTACACGAATGGGGCAAGGATGAGGAAAGTTGAGTCTAAATTAACTGTATTCATATTTCCATGCAAGCAGAGTGGGAAACGATTTAAAAAAAAAAATGTATGGCACCCTTGAAATAACCTCGAGCTCTCCACCAATGGCAAGCCAAACGAGTGAGCGGGATACTTTTGCCTTCCGAGCCCACGGTGGGGGTATTTGGTATAGGGGATGCGCTATTTGAAGAACTTTTTCTTATCATTCAAAGAGCTTTAACCTGATCTTTGTATTTTCAGATAAAGTTGTGTATGGGTGGATAGCGGCTCTAAATTTCCGACAGGAGGCTACAATTTCGACACTTAGAATATAAATACAGGGTGGCTTTTTTCCACTACTCGATATTTTAGTATACACATTAATAGGCATGTCAAAAAAGGTATCAGTCTTTTCCAGTTTGGTTTTCTGGTGATAGGATGTAAGGGTCCTCAGCAGGGTGTACCGACTTTTTTTTTGCTAATAGTTTTCCAAGCTCCATTCACACAAACATGGATAAATTTTCCCTCACTTTTACTTTCCTATTCTCTTACTCATTGGTTTAAATATATACAGTGACCAGATAAAGAAAAGCTATTAATATTTTGTTTACTATACTTTAAAAGACACTTGTAATAATTTAGCAAATGGCCCTCGCAGGGTGTCTTGAATTTTGGCTTGGACTGTACATTAGGCAAGGCCGCCAAGACCAAGAAGCTAGGTCAGTTCCGCCGACTCGTAAAGACAAACTGCAGGAGGACAAGGTCACTTCACTCAGTTCTGACAGTACATGCATAGATTCTCGTCACGAGGTCACAGTTTCAGGCGATCTACATCAAATAAGAAAGCAATACGAGGAAGTCCTAAGCCCGCCGTGGAAAGCTATATCCTTAAATTAATGACAAGCCACACTCGTCGGTGGGCACGTGGAATAAATGTTAGGCTCACTTGATATAGTTTGCAGGAAACATGAATGTCGGGGTTCGAGTCGCAGCCGGGTGCGGTGAAATTGTTTTTTTCTAAATGGTATTCCACTCTCCTACCATGCATAAGTTAGTACATTTTACAAAAATTGTACCTTCTTCATCCTTACACCATTTGCGTAATTAAAATGCGTACAGCCCTGATGGCTTGCAAGAAAGGGTGGAAAATAAAATAATGTTTATTTATTTTTTGTACAGCATCTTAATACTCGTCCGGGCTACACGCTCGTATACTAACTACACTAATGCATTGTTAATTAAGAAGGTTGAATTTATATGAAGTGTACCTGCATTTGCATGAAGAAAGAGTGGAAAACCATGTTGTAAAAACACCCAAGTACACCTGACCGGGATTCGAAACCTAATCCCCCAATCATTGGTAGTCTAGTCTAACACGAGAGTGATGCCTTAGACCATGCTGCCACCGAAATGCACATAATTGGCATTTATCTTTCTTCAGTTTTTAATTAAATGTGGACTTTTAACATAAAACTAAGAACTATAAACGGTATGCTTCGTTGTTTACCTGGAAATTTAGTAGCATTACCTAGTTTGATTTCACAATGGCGATCTTCTACCATTACAAAAATGCTTACACTTCTATAAAAATAAAGTTTAAATTTTGATAAGGTGTGATAAATGTATAAGTCAGTTAATTTTAAGTAAAAAATGTTATTAGCGATGTTTAATAATCGATGAAATGGGTTATTGAGGAAGTGCTTCTTCCTTGATTTTGAGATAGAATGTAAAAATCAGTGTTACTAAGAAAGTCACACCAATGCTGGTATTAACTTCATGACCCCATCGCCAACGATGTCAAAGTGAGATGCGAGAATAATAGCTCAGACCACCCGGGCCAATGTTGCAGGTAGAAAAGTATTAAAACTACCAACCTAAACGAAATTATATAATTGAGTCCTTATATCCAAATCTATATTGCACCAATTGTCATATTTTCCAAGGCATCAGGGTTGTAATATATCGAATCGCACGTGTGAAACGAATCTCTGACGGTTTGTTTTATATCCTTTACCCAGGAAAGTGCGGATTCATTTCCTAAAACACATGCTCTTAAGACCTACAATTTATATAAAATATTAAAGTCTTGTTGATAAACATAATTATATAATGTATAAAAAAAACTACTTTTGAAAAAATAGGGTAAACCTTCTAAAGGTTAGCTACTAGATTCATGAAAACATTCAACATAATGCATAATGTCACTAACCCCCCCCCCCTACCCCCACTTGTGGGGTCGTTCTGTCAGGATATCTTGCGGGAGGGGTAAGGTTGTAGGAAAGGTAGTTGTGTGGATTCGAAATAATATGTAGGTTTGTGAATTTTGGTTTATTAGTAGAAAATAAAATATGATACAAAAACGTGATGTTGATCGTAAGATAAAGAATAAGAAAAGGTGATACCCGTGCTCGTGGAAGTACGAGCTTAACTTTTGAATATTTAGACTGACAAAGTTTACTGTTACTACGCGGTGCTTCTACCAAACTCGATCCCGGGACACTGGACTCTAATGATGCTCTGCAAGTACCCCTATTATGGATGACCCGAAAATGTCTGTATCGATAAGGCGTCAGACAGAGTGACCACCTGCGAGATTTATGAAATTGTGATGCCCCGTTGCCAAAAAGTCAAGGTCTTTTATACCACGCTATGGACCCCTTTCGGTCTCGCTAAGTTTAAACATTGTTATGAATTGTCAGCGCTCTTCTGCAACCTCTCGGGTATGTTACTTCATACGTGCTAAGCCATCAGTTATAGTACTTGCGTCCAATTAAATTATGTAATTCAATACAAACATTTAAATATTGCTCAATGGTTATAATAATATATTTAATTATCATTATTATACATATCGTGTGGGTGGGGGATCGTGGACTAAACGTAGAGTTCAAATAATTTTATTTTTAAGTAATGAAGTCAGGTTTCGAATCTTAGCCAGGTCTAGTGAAAGTGTTGTTTCCTAAATTGTTGTGAATTTTATTTAGATTTTACCTCCCTCGTCCATACCCCAAATAGTTAAATTAAATGTTACCAGCTGTATGGGTGGAGGGGAAGTAAAACAGATTTGATTTACTTTCATTCATGTTATCTATGCATTGATTCCACTAATAATTATATGATTGTGTTTAGATAAATCAGCATATGATTTTGTTTAAATAAACCCGAATTAATAATTATTTATTCAGTTTTATTAATGCTTGAAACGTAGGTATATGAATTTAGCTTAGACCCTTTTTATTTTCATTGTGTTGCATATCATAATTACAACCAAACTGGACCCACCTACGTTGACAAGTTCTGATAAACTGTGTACGAGATTCGTCGCTCCAAGCATAATAATTAAGGAATAGCTATAGAATGTTTTGTAGACAATGTAACTCTATTACGTAGCAAGCACACATTCAACATGAACTTGTAATATTATTAAGTCTATTTACATAGTATCGGTAAAGAAGCTATCAATCTAATTTATTTTCCAAGGCTAATACATCAAACTTGATTTGAATCAAATTATCAAACGTAAGATTACTTTATAAAAAAATGTAAAAAAAGAAGTGTCTTCTATTTCAGAGGATGTTTGGACTTCACTTTTTAAGCGTCCAAATTTATGTTTCTTAATTTGAATGTTGTTAAATGATATAACTGTTATAATAGGTGAATTTGGTTATTAAGTATGTAATTATCTTATTTTGAAATATCCCTGGACTCAAAATGTATCTTAGCAGTTTATAACAAAAATATAATTAAAAACCATTACAAGAAAGTTCAGAATAGAACTCACCTCATTAAGGAAGAAGCCTAAGGTCGACGGGCAAGCACAGGATTCAGACAGGTGCAGAGAAGGAGCTGTAGACAGATGCTGTCAATATTCGCTCCACCTCTCTCCACATTCTGGGCTCCTGATAGTGAATCGTAAGTCGAGGGGTGCGGACGCAAGAGTCACCAATAAGGAGAGCTATTGTCCAGATGATTCCAACTCGCGAACTCCGACCAAGAGTCCATTCCCGCATGGAGGGCGTCACTGCACTTCTTGGGGCCGTTCAAAGACGATGACAAGTCACTGTTGTTCCTCCTCAGTTGGTTCTTCAAGAGGATCGCGTCGGCCTCGCCTTGGAAACCAACGTCTCCATTGGTGACCACCGCGGATGGTTTCTTTAACATTACATAGTTCTTGCCGCCATTGTTGTCCCAGAACTCTCCGGTCTCGCCGCGGAAGCACACGCAGAATTCGACACACCGTGACCTTGGGGGGAGCGTCAATCGGAAAGAGAACGTGTCGTAGAGGACGTATGTGGAGGGTACGGCGCAGCCTACGTTGTTCTCCACGTACGTACAGAAGGCATCCTCGTGGGTGGCCCATTTGTCTGACGTGAGTCGGACAAACACCTCTTTGTGAAAGGAAATGTTCCGGACCTTTACCGTCCCCACGACGATGTCCTCGGACTCACGCACTATCACGTTCTCTAAAGAGACGTTGCCTGTGTCCAGACGGTGTCGGAAGTCAAGGTAGTCCGAAGCAGGCTGGGGGAACGTTAGCTCCCAAGGTTCCGGGGCTACCTCGGCCGAGATTCCTCTAGTGACTTGGGCGAGGAACTGTAAACTCCAGACCGGAGGAACGTTGGATGGTTCAGTCATAACACGGACCTAGAATAAGGAGATAAAACACTCGAGGTTAGCGTGGACATACGTTTATATGCGGGCAACACGAACATTTAGGGGAGGGAACCACATGACTAACAATCTAGCTGTACCCCAGAATAAAACCGCACCGAGGGCCACATGGACTAAAGTGTCAGTCCCATCTTGTATGTTCTGTTGGAGAGTGGGAGGTCAGTTTCAGACCCAGGAAACGTGTACCAGAGATGATTTGTCTCTTAGATTTTTTCATCCTTTTTCCAACGTTAATGTGAGTGTTAAACCTAATAATAAAACAATTTTATTACATATGCAATACCCTCTCTCATGGTCATCAATTAAAACTAGGAATGGTAAAAGAAAACCTTTCCTAACATAATATTTTTGGCCTTTACTGGAAGTTAAACCCCGGACTTAAAGCTCGTCTAGTCTCATTTCCGACTACGGGAATGTTGGGGCTATAGAATCCTTGCCGGGTGTACTGAGACTGGTTTTCTCAAAATATTTTCCTCCCTTTTCCTGGAACAAATGCGGATGCATTTTCTTTTTTAACTCTATCTCATTAAGTGTAATTAATTGCATAAAGCAAGAACTGGTGGATAAGGGTTTGTTAAGGAAATAAACTTTTCAACACAAACGTAAATAGTAAATATGGGTACACGTCCTCTAAATACATCCTCTCTCATCCCTAACCTATTAGTGTAATTAGTATATAAGCGTATAGCACAAGTGAATAGGTTTACAAATACGCGGTGCTTAGAAATAAAAAGTTGTTTTAGCCCTAATCATTGTAAAAAAGGTTAATGTTTGAATATACGTTTTAGTAAACTACCTTTAAATGACTTTTTAATAGAAAAAAACCATACACAAGCTTATTTATCATGTAAAAAACAATTTTCAGATATTGATTTTGACCGAATTAGATTAATCCAATTTCAAAAAATCGTGAATTTTTAAAAATAATTTTGTAAACGTACTTTAATTTTAAAGCTAGACTTAAAATAAAGGTTTTAACTCAAGGTATGACCTTATATAACACACTTTTGTGATTTCTGGGGCAACAAAACGTCAATATCTACCATAATCTCCAGTCCAAAAAATGTCACCACAGTAATATTTTCTTTAGATGAGAAAAAATTGTTCACTCACTTCTGTGAGAGAAAGGCCTTTGTCGTCGGCGAACACAACCTTTTTCTTGAGCCTCGTTGGGCTGGGTAGATCTGTCTCGTCGGAAGACGACGCGTCGTCGGGACGTATGACGAGGCAAGGCCTTCTGGGCGCCATGGCGGGGAGAGGGATAGGCGCTGGAGAGGTGGACGTCAACCCAGTGCTTTTGGCGGTCTCGAAGGGAAGGGTCGGAGGCGGAGTGGTGCGTCGGCGTAAGTAAGGACGGGAGAAGGGTGGCTCGTAGCGTACGTGGAATTTGCTGTAGTTGGCGAGGAACTCTGAGGTGGTGACTGGTGGGCTGTGACTGAAGATAGGTGGACTATGGGCCAATAGGACATCGTAGTCTGCAGGCATTGCTACGGAGCACATTGACCGTCTGCAAGCAAGAAGAGAAGGGCTGATATTCCATGGGGTCAAAGAGGAACACTTAATTGTATAAAGTTCAGGAATAGGGGAGCATCTAATAAAACATAGCACTCTCAAAGTAAAGGGACTCCCTGCACACAAGTGGAGATGGCTGAGATTAATAACTGAGGAGAGAATGAGGAGCTTTTTAGAACAAAATATAGGTTGTTCAAAAGCCTCTAAATAAATTTCTAAAGCACACTTTCCTATTAATGAAAAACAAAAAGTTAAGGAAAATCAAGATAAGGCCAGATAAAGATTATTTTTAGTGTAGAGCTAATATATTTCAGTTCATTTTTATTTTTTTACCCCATGCCTTCTATTATAGTCCATTCCCCAGGCCAGCACTTCAAATAAATACACCCGAATGACTTCAAATAAATATAATTATCTTCATCATAAATTTCAAACTGATCTAAATATATACGTAGAGATCTCTTGCGGGAAAACTGATGTTAAATAAAATTGGCCAAATTGAAATTACTTTTTTTTTTAATTCGATTATTTCAGTGCTCCTTGAACTCGACACCAGTATGTGGAAACGTGCATTATATACACCTGAAAACGGGTCTGGCTAGTAATAGTATTTTAGTATAACAATTTGTTTTGTGATGTAGATTTAAAATCCATCGAAATGTTAAAAACAGTTTTTGTTAAATAGGCCTATTCTTCAATTAGTCATCTAACTCTCCCTAGTTATGTGTGGGTGTAAATATTTTTTTGCAACTACACGGAGAAATATTATATTGATAAAGCTAAACAAACTAGATAAAATGTACCTTTAATAAATGATATTTTCGACACATGATAGATAACCTTTCCGGTTTTCTTTTCAACTTGTCAAGCTATATTTTGTCGATAGCACGCACATAAATAATGAGTATTTCAATGATTAGCAACTCCATCAGGGTTTTCTCGCGTTTATCAGGCCTATATAGTTGACAAGTCAAGATTGTGAAACCTAGAAATTTCACTCATACAAGAAGCTAGTCTGTGAAGAGAGAAAGAGAGGGAAATACAATCTGAATGTGTGCGGGTCATTGAAGAGCTCGGTCAATAACCACAGACTAAAGATAGCTTTTTTTGCAGTGTGATCTAAATCGATAACAATTAATCAAAAATGTGAATAAAATATAATCAAGAAAACTTAGCAGATATAAACAAAAATACTTTTTTTTTTAGTTTGGAGTTTAAAACCTATTTATAATATATTTTTCTTAAATAATGTCTTAATAATTTTATGTAATAGCAGTGACCTAAGACTTGTGAGAGGTGGTGGGCAAAATGATAATTTGCAATCCTTCCCCCTATTGTGAAATAATTTCTAGTAAAAGCTCAAAAAATGTTGAGTCTAATTATGGAGTACTGAAAAGGTACCTACTGTATAATATACATTTTTTTGTGTTTTTACTACATATTACTAGATTCAGCTACAGGCATGCATATTAATTAAGTTACCGGAGCGAGATCAAATTTTAGAGGAAATATACCGGCATTTGCGCAGAGTAAGAATGGGAAACGATATAGGATAAAACACTCTCAGTACACTAAACAGGGATATGAAACCCAATCTCCCAGTAATAGGTAGTTCATTCTATTGCGAGAATGACACCTGAGACTATTTGATCACTGGAGTTGGTTATCGTCTTGTTCTTGACCTAGAAGTTTCCAAATATATTAGAGAACAAATGATTTCGGAAAAGTAGGTACAAACTATCTTGGCATATTAGTATCTTATTAAATGTGTACATTTTCTCATTTTGGAAAAAGTTGGGCGAAAGGCGGGTGAAAGTAATTTAAAAAAAAACATTAATGGGGAGCATAGTGTAGACATTTGAGAACTTCTGTGTTATACGAATTAAAATGGCCTTGAAATTCTCAATGTAATGTATTATTGAATATAATGAACCCATTTTTTGAATCTGATTTTAAATTAAATAAAACTTGGAAAATAAAAAACAAATAGGATAAAGGCTTACTATAAATAATAGCAAAAAAATACCTTTGAACAGTGTTCACAATACTTTTATTTATAGTTAAGTTGCTGAGCTAACACAAATAACAGAAAGTATTATCACGAAATTGCACCTATTGTGTGTATTATTTTAACACACGAACCAAAATAGGGTTTAAGGGTAAACACACAAATTGACAATGCCTAAAGTCTGGTAATCTTTTCGTGTCTTTTTTAAAATAGTGGTGTAATCCTTGGGCTACCCGCTTTGGTGGTCGCATGGTCTAAGGCAGCACTCTCGCATTAGACTAGACTGCCGATGACGGGGAGATCAAGGTTTGAATTTCGGTCAGGTGTACTGAGGATGGTTTTTCCAAAATTGATTCACACTACCCCTACGCAAATTCGGGTACATTTTCTATTAATATAACCTTTCTAATTTCTAAAATCATTGGCGTAATTAGTACATAAGCGTACAACCCGAATGGGTAGTCAGACGCGGTGCTAAAAAAATTGGGTAAGCAAAGAGTGGAAAATTACAACTTAATATGTGAATTTCTTTAATAACGCTTTTTAGTAATCGTTTATACTCGTACCTTTATTTATTCGTTTGTACCCATAGTAGCACAAATTTCTTCGTAATGTGTATAAACTGAACAGGTAGTAAGAAATGGTGCTTAAAAAACCACCCCTTGGAGGGAAAGTAAATCCGCCCGTCCCATATCGATTGTGGCGTGTAAAAGAACCCTAGAAGTTATGTCAAAATAGCTTTAAGAGCAAAATTGGTAGGCTCTATCGCTCTTGCCCATAGAATTTTAGTGTGGAAAGCAACGCGAAACTATCGCACTTTATGGACTTCGCTGGTACATGGTTTACTACCAGATGGAGTGGAGAGCACTAACCAGCCGAAGGGCTTGGTGCATGTCCAGCTCTGGGCGGATGGTGAACGCATTAAACCAACCTTCGGGTTGCAGACCTATCAAGCAAGCTATGTTGGCTTATGTCGCTTTCATCACTCGTCTTACTATTTGTTCAGGTTATACGCATAGGCGTATGTTCTAACTACGCTAATGAGTTAGGGGTAAGGAAGGTTAAATTTAGTGAACTTGTACCCGAATTCACGTGGAGGGAGACTGAAAACCATTTAGGGGAAAAAACTTGGTGAACCCGACTGGGATCCCAACACCCTGCTCCCTGTCATCGATAGTTTAGTATATTGCGAGTGACGCCTTAGACATGCGGCCACCGACGCAGTTTTTTTAGATCATCTTACATTCTGTAATGGTTAATATACGACATCAAAAAATCTTATGGGGAAAAAATGAACGTAAAGTGCTTGAAATATCCAAAATTCTTGTGGCAACCACACCTTTAGAATACTAGGATTATCTGATCTTTATAAAAAAAAAGATTACCACTTTGCTAGAGCGTATGATTTAATTAAGGGACTAAGCCTAATATATTTGAGTAGCAATCTCATTGAGACGCTTGTAAATAGCAAAATCAAAATTAAAATAAACTTTTATCATCAAGTAGGATAAAAATGATGACCCTAATGCTTCCAAAGGTCTGCAAGCACCTGTGTGTGTGCGTGTGGGAAAATAAATACATTTCATACACATTATTTAGGGACACTTTCCAAATAACATGAATATAAAAAAACATGATTGTAGGATGTAGTATGTACAGTAATTTAAAGGTCAACTATCTTCGTAAGCACCCATAATTGATTTTATAATAGCTGTCTCCTAAAATTGCAAGCAAAACAAATATGGCCACTTTAATATAGACATTAATGAAACAGACTATACCGTGGAGCAGACTATACAGTCAGAGCAGTTACTAGATAGTAAAAATGTTTCTAAACTGGTTTCCCACCCCTAAAAACACAAAAAAAATCACCCCTAAAATATTTCCAGAGGCTTATAAGGGTGTGATGGTTTATACAAATACATTTTGAGGTGGTATGGTTTGTGTTAACTTCCTCCCCCTCTTGAATGTCTAAAGTTGTGGTGAGAGAGAGAGAGAGAGAGACAACCTCTGTTCAAGAATAGCGCGCGTGATCAGCAGGTTCTGAGTCCACCAAGGCTCTACGTGACTTCTTATAAGAACGTCTGAACAGAAATAAACCTCATTAGCTTGCCAAGCACAACGCACGGTGTTGCAACAGATGTAAGGATTGCAACATTTGAAGCGAGGCGAAAGAACCTAAGGTGGGAGTGTAGGGGAACACGAGTTAAGGGCAGTATTATTACAGTTTTTATATAAAAAAAGTTTTTTTACAGTCAAAAGAAATCAAATATTTCTTTAATAGAAACAAAATAATTTAATTTTACACATGGTGACCTCAACCATTCTTGAATATCTGTCAAGGGTGTCCTGGAATTTAAGACAACTTTTTCTCTTCATTTAAAAAGTTTCTCGTCTAATGCCACTACACTCATGATAGATATTTAACAACTGTTGACATCACCATGTGAAGAAAGCTAACGTTTCTACTGGAGCAATATTTTATCTTAGCCAAAAAAGTTATGCCATAAAAACTGGAAAAAAAAACCACTGACCTTTTCTTGCGTCCCTTAAACTACCACCTTAAGGTGGGATGGAAAAGGTGTTGAGGGGGGAAGCCACGAGAAAAGGCCAGCGTTTATGTAGTTTTTATAGCAATTTTTTTTTTGGCCAAATTAAAAGATTGCTCCAGTATAAACACAAGAGTTTAATTCTCTTCAAATATTGAGATCAACAGTTGTTGACTATCTGTCATGAGCATGTTGGTATTATCTAACAATTTTTTTTAGTAAAAAAAAAGTTGTCATTAAATAAAAGAACGCCCTTGATAGATATTCAAGAAATTTTGAGGTCACTACGCAAAGAAAACTAAATTCTATATTTGTACTGAAGAAATATTTTAATTATTTTGGAAAAAAAAAAAGTTTTGCCATAAAAACTGCAAAAACACTGGCTTTTTCCCTCGTCCCCTTCCATCCCACCTTAAGGTCCTTCGCACTACTCAAACAACTTTTTATTTTTTTGACACCGCGTCCTACCACCCCTTCATGTTAATATAAACGCATATGTACTAATCACTCTAACATAGTCAAATTTATAAAGTTAGCCTATATATGGAAGAACATGATCGTGTGAATATGTTAATTGTTCGTTAAAACTAGTCAACCATTCGTCGTGGTTTAGGTGTTTACTGGTAGTAACTATCTGGTTCACTAAAACTAGCTAAGGCATTTTTATGTGTCATGATTTGAATGTTTGTGTGTAGTAAGTCCAGCTGGTATGCCAGGTGTAGCGAGTTAATTTTTTCTAAATATTTTCTCACTCTTACCCCCCAAAAATGCTGGCAGACCTTATCTAACTTTTAGCTTCCTCATCTCTACCCCATTACTGTGGGCTAATTTAATACAACCAGTCCAGACAATGGTAGTAAAATGGGGTGTAACAGAAAACGAATAAAACCTTTATAGAGATTGATTGTGGAAGATTTTTTTCCTGTTTTGATAATGGTAGAATAGAGTCGTATCGTTTAAATTAAGATATTTACATACAAAAGACCGATGTGACTTATTTGCATTCTAACATGACGTCATGGTTAAACAGACTTATCAACTTCAGTACTGCATTGTCGTTTTAAACCATTTGATGTTTTTTAAACTTCTATCTCTAAAATTAATACACTTTTTAATAGACTCACAAAACAGTGCGTTTTAACCAGATTAAAAGGAAAGCTTGGTATATGTGAGTTTGTCGAGTAGAATAACATCAAAAACTTATTGACCAACTTCATCTGGGTTTCTGATAACATTTTATCTATAAATAAAATTATTTACTAGCAACATCAGTTGCCATCCTAATATTGAGAATACCGTTTCCAATTTATTTAAGTTTTCTCTGGATATTTGTAATTAATGATTAATCGGCAAGTTAATTAGTGCAAATAATCGAGACGTAGGCAATTAATTTTCATGGCCAGTAATTGGTTTTACTACTAAATTTTGAAATGTATTTCCGACGGAAGAAAAGAGGCCTCAACTAGCATAATAAAGTCTTCTTGTTTACATAATGAACGTCGAGAAAGCGTTGCCAACATATTTAAATTTGCGTCATACGAATTCTATTTGTGACAACCGGGACGAAATGTTACTGAATTAACAAGTTGTTTGAATAATGTTTTAACACTAAAGCACTATTTTTTTTAGATATTTATTTATTAAAGTGCGTATGATTAAATGTATATTTAAAGTGGATTTTTTTAAACATATATATAGGATAGAGACAATTTTTTTATTATTTAACAAATGTGATAGCATTTGGAATCGTATTATTTGGGTAATGTAACTTACATCCAAATATGTTATCAAAATGATGTAAGTCTAAATCATTGAGGGAAATTTAAAAATTCAGAAATGCGACATTATGTGCAACACGTCGTTGAAAATGAACTAATTTCATCTTCCATTTATCTTTTTTTAAACTAGCACACAAAATTAACAGTACTATAGGGGAGTGGAACTCAACCAGTGTGCGGTGAATCCTTTACCGTTGTGCCACCTAATTTTGATAAAATGTTGATAAAGTGTGAACATTTTGTTTCTAGCCTTTTTCGTACATCAAATGCTTGGAACGGGAATTAACTAGCGAGATTTAACGCAAAAAATCTTAAAACTAAGATATTGACAAACCAAAAGTCAAGCTCTAGATTCACATTAATATATTTATGTATTTATTATTATTGTTTGGAGCAACTAGTATAATTTATTGCTTTAATGTTAGTTCCAAAATTAAAAAAAATTATAATATAAAATTGTGTATATCTTCATTTATTGAGGTTAGGTAGATAATAAAACGCCCCCCCCCCCCAAATTTCCAAAACTTGCCTAAAAAAGTTATAGGTACGTCTTTTAACTTCCTCAGGCCAAAAATGCTAGTATTTGAAAATATGCCGTGAACAAAATGCAGATTGAAAACTAATGATATAAGGACAAGTTGATATATTTAACCTCCAATTTGATGTTATCCTTATTTTGAAACAACAAACCACTACTTAACTTATGCGGGACCAATGCATCTCAGTGCTCCATAAGATCACTTTATTACTTTGTTTTAACTAATTTGAACATGTTTAGCGTGATCACGTCCTTGGAATATCTCAATTGTATTAGAATAATAATTTTAATAATAGGAAAATTATCGGAGATATTTTTTTATCCTACATTTCTACTACAGAGCTAAGTTTTGAATAATTTCAGGTTTTATTCAAGCTGTTTTCGATCAACATAGAAAAGAGATGGCACATTTCTCATAATCGCCCGTCAACGAGACCAAGAATATTTATGGCGTGTGCCACGAAGGAATTTTTCTTTAATCCCATCACGATGCATTGAATAGATAAGATCCCTATTGTTTCACCTAAAGCCACCAATAAAACCTCTTCTACGCATCAAGTCTTACGGTTTACGTAACTTTGCAAATTATAGCAAATAGAGCACCGTTGTCTATCTATAATCGATTCATATTATCTTGAACCTTTTTTGATGCTTGACAAATAATACAAATAAAACAAATGAGGTATGTTTATACACCCTAGTTCTCTTACGAATAAGTATATTTGACTTTTAGAAATAAAAAGTTACTACCTATAAAATAACACTAATAATAAAGTAGAATGCTATCATTTTTCTTTCTTTCTTTTCTTAAATTATTTGAAGTCTTTAATATGCGTGCGCTGAGCCGATCGACTATATCATCACAGGACTTACTAATTTAAATCGAGAACTGACAACTTACGGTTGCCGGTCGTTAATTCTAATTCACCACTGAAAGGGGAAACCCACATTTCCCAAATGACAAATTTTTCGGCCATGCCAGGAATTGAACCCGGGACACTTAGTTCAGTATATAGACATGTTACCAACCAAGCTAAGGTGATTGACTAAAATAGTCTCAATATTGACTATAAAAAAATATTTTCTAAAAAGTGCATCAAATGTCCATTCTTAAGAAAATCAAAGTATATCAATAAAATCTTGAAAGATTTTTTTACACACTTACGTGTTACAGCCCTTCCGGTTATCCACATATTTTACGCTAGTGGGGTAGGGAGAATAAATATATAATTTAGATTAAGTGTATATGCTCTTGTGTGGAATAAGAGTGGGAAACCATTTAGAGACTATTCTCCACAATACACTCTGCAGGGATTCGAGCCCCGATTTCCCCGTCACCAGCTGTATAATCTAATATGAGAGTGACACGTTTAGAATACAGGGCCACCGACGCGGGTAAGACGCTTTTAGAGCTTGAAATGTTTCGATGAGGCCGAGTTAAGACCCATACGTAATGCTTGAGTAAAAATTAATTGCGAATTTATCAATGCACATAAAAAGTTGAATAAAACATAGTGCCTCCAATGATAGCATTCAAGACTGAGGCGTAATGGATATTGAATAGTGCACAATTCATAAACTTTATTCAACTTATTCTATTTATTCATTACTAGCAGAAATACCCGAGGCAATACTTTTCTTTGATTCAAAAAGATAGAAAATAAATATCTCCATTTTATTTCTTCTGACCCAATTTTTAATAACAAAAAAAATTCCAGCTTTGAAGTGTAAATGTTTGTGCGTGCGGTAGATATCACGCACTGCTCATGACAGGTAGACAAACATACTCTTAATTTTATTAATAGAGAAATGCATGGAATTAAGTAGGCGTGTAAGCCAATAATAAAGCTTGTATACATAAAAGAGCGAAAATATATTCTGTGTAAAGGGTATTCTAGTAGCCTTTTTTTCATTATTTTTTAATATTCTTTGTTTAAGAGAAAGTGACTACTATAATGTGAATGAAAACGAAGGTGAAGTATGAAATGTTTGTTTATGTCTTCAAGTAACAATTTTATCAGAACTAAATAAGAACAAAATACTAACGTAGTTTATAGTGCAGGCATGACTAAAGTGATAGTAATGCATTATTTTGAATTCAAGCCAAGTCTGAGCAAAAACAGATATGTTAAGATTTGGGAAAACCAGTTTATCTAGACATCTGAAGACATTTTATTACTCTAGATGATTTGTAAAAGTTTGAGGCACTGTCCAATAATATTAAGTTTAGTTTGCGTTTATTTACAATCTACACAGCTAAGATTATTTATCAACATTAAAATAGTACACATTGAGACATCACTATATATCAAAGATACTGTATTTAAGATGAGTTTAATTAAGATAAAAAAATATTTTAACAGTTAGGGTGCTACCAAATGTACTAAAACAATGTATACGTAAATTCATTTGATCTGTAACTGTCACTTTTGATAGATAATATCGATGAAAACAATACTAACAATTTAGAAACATTAAAAAATGTTGACCCCCCCCTTTTTTTAAATCTATTCACACCAAACTCCTTCTATATATGTTGGTATTCCGTTGTCGGTAGATGTCTACAATCCCACTTTCATCAAAGGTACTTACTCGAGAAATAAAAAAGTTCTAAGGTATACTTTAAAGTATCCATTACGTCCGGTAATATCTGCAAATGTCACTTTTTATAAACATCAATACCTATAAAATGGTACTAATAACATAATAAGATTTATAAATTTGGCTGCAAAAAATAGGTTTATACTTTATAAAATATTCTTTCAATATAAATTGGATTGATTTTGAGTATTTGTCTTTCCAATGGCGATCCTTTTCCAGAGGATTCTGTAAGCTAGAAGGAACTCTTTTTCCTTCAAGTTGTTTCAATAAATCACCACCAAAGCGCTATCTGCAAAGGATCAAATGGCTTGTTTATACTTTCATATAAGACTACACAACCAAAATACCCTCAAGCACCAACTATCAGTAACTTGCTCGTTGTTATAATGAATTAATTAAATAAGTAAATAGTAAATGCCGTAATTAAAATAAAGTTATTTAAAGATAGTCCGTATAGTTTGTCATAGTGTCATGGTTTCTAGTCTCAACTAAAATGGGACTACATATAACTGGTTTGTTTACAACATATTCACCTATTACAATTGGAGTCTATACTGTATCATATCAAAGTGTACCTCTGAATATCACCTGTCAAGCCGTTACAATCCACGTCGCGCCAATGCACTCGACTTTATCTTATATGGCTGACAATGTTGTAATTATGAGCCCGCGCGCTGTATCTTGTCTAGACCGCGGGACAGACAGTCATCACGTGGAGGTTTCTGGGAAGTGTGCACTGTCAAATAACGCCTGTACAAAGCCTCAGTTACATACTCTGTATCAATGTGTTTCAAATTGGTCATATGACTTCAAGCCATACGGTTTATAAATACGCCCGTCGCGTCATTTGTACTGAGTTAGTGCCCGATTTCCATCGTAAATATTGAAACTTTAAGATGCGTATTAACGACTAGCTACCCATCACACCCACTTCAGTGGTTGCGTGGTCTAACACAACGCTCTTGCAGTAGACTGGACTGCCGATGACGGGGAAATAAAGGTTTTTAAAAAATAATTAATTTGGATAAGGATTCATATCATAATACGGATATAATAACGTTTTGTTCGCATCCGTGTTTTAGTTGACTAATTTCAACAATAAACGTTTATTGTAACATAACTATAATAATTACATATATTGTCTCGCGGACTTTTTTGTTCAGATTAGTGAGAACGTTCAATATGTATAGTATTTTTATGTAATACCAATAGTTTTTGCAGCGCACGCGGAGAAAGCATATTTTTAGTCAATACCTTGTGTAAAACTATCGACGTTTTTATGAGGAATAAATTTAATTTTCAAACTAAAATATAGCCTATGTTACTCGCTGATAATGTAGCTTTATATTGGTGAAAGAAGTTTTAAAATCGGTCTAGTAGTTTTTGAGTTTATCCATTACAAAAAAAAAAAATCTTTCCTCTTTATAATATTATATAGTGTAGATGTAGATTTAATATGGGTGGCTAGGTTCACGATAAGTTACCCACCCGGTATAAGAAACAATACAGCCAGCGTCATTATTTTTTTAACCTGAAACCATAATTGGCTTAAGGCCCACTTGTGCGAACCTATCTATGAATGTTATGAACGTAGTAGCCTAAATTTTCCAATTGCGCATGCGTTGAATCGTCAATATTGTCACTAATTGGTGCGTTTATTTAAATCAGATAATTATTAGAAAATAATCTTGAATTAATCATTTTTATATTTAATAATAATTATCTGAAATTGTAGTAGTGAAGCAATTTTATTATGTTTTAAAAATAATGTTGGCTATTTAAAAAAAATATCCCAGAATCACTCTAAGATAACACCAAGAATTCCCTGATTTTCTATTTAAAAGTAAATTCCCTGAGAATTCCAAGTTTTCCAGATGAGTAGACACCCTGAGAGCTTAGAGGAGGTATAGCCATATTTGAGTGAAGAGTTAAAAATCACTTAAGAAAAGAAAACCTCTACACCTAGTCGGGATTCGAATCTTTTCCAGATATAGTTGAAAAGCTCAAATCAATTGGCCTTTTAGTGCCACTTAAAAAGTTATTGAAAATATTTTGTAACAAAAAGAAGTAGGTGTTCATTTGTGTTATTCTCTAAAAGGTTATTTCCATAGCAAACAACTTACTAATTTCCTAGTTGTATTTATATAGTCATCTATTAATATCTATTTTTATTCTCGTACTTGTTGATATGTCATCTTATCACTTACTCAGCTTATGTGATTGGCAATAGACCAAAAGGTCAAGAGTTCAAATCCTTTTCTTGGTATCACCTAACAAATAACAACCAATGGGGTGAAACCATGATAGTAAGGTAATAAATTGACAGCTCAGGGTGATGTTGGCCTTTTTTGACATATGAAAAGGAACAGCTAGTTATGTTAGATAAACATGTGTCGTTTAATTTTTTAAGGAACTATTTCCCCCTATTTAAAATAAAACTAAAGTTGATCATTAGCGTTGCAATGACAAAGCTAAAAATCGAAGGATAAATTAGCGTATATCTGGCAGATATATAAAAATTAAAATAATACAAATTCTTGCGATATAGCTTGGTGAACTGTGATGATCTTGGAAAAGCATGATGGTTATTAAATTCAATATGTTTATATATAAAAGTATACAATTTATTTGTACTTTTTGGTGAGCTGTGATATCTTTTTTTTAAACATATTACTAGTTCGTTTACCTTATTATATGTTCGTGCTTAGGTAAGCAATTGCATTGTTATTGGAATGCGTTTGTTATATAGTGAATTAGAGTAATTTTTTGACAAGTTCGGGTTATCTATTTATTTACACTAATGAACTATAATTTTGAAGGAATTGCGTGTAGAGAGTGATAAGCAATTATTAATGAGTAATAAATCCTCAGTACATGCTGGCGGGATTCAAGACCGAACTTCCCCGTCACCACCAAACCGGACAAGACGAGGCTGACGCTTTAGCCCTTGTGATCATCGATGTAGGTTATATATTCTTAATATGGCTGTGCACGTTGGTCAGTTTGACCTGATACGCTTTTAAGAACTTTGTACGGACGAAGCGTGGCCACTCTACAACGTGACCCTCGTTCTGATAACATGATCACGACCCGAGGCCAGTCTGACTGATGAGCTACCCCCACTAAGAGTCATTGAGGAGACCTCTAGGCCCATCTTGTGACAACTCAGAAAAACATCACTTGATATAGTTTATTTTGCGTCTTATTACCTGTTCAGGCTAGACGCATATGTACTAACTATGCTAATGAGTTAGGAATGAGGAGGGGTAAATTTACAGGAAGTGTACCAGCATTGGCGCGGATAGAGAATGAAAAACCGTTTAGGGAAAATCAACCTCAATAAGCCCGACTGGGATTTGAACCCCGATCTCCCTGACATTAGCAGTATAGTATAATGTGAGAGTAACGCCCTAAACCATGCAAACACAAAAGCAGGTGATAAGAGTGTTTAAGTATTTTAAGATGAAGGCTAGATTAATAATTATTTCTCCCCCAAAGGTCACAGCTACTCCGGAGGAACCATCAGTGTCACAAGTCCGGATAGTGATTTGATTATATAATCAAATATTATTATAGATTTTTAAGATACTAGGGGTATTTCTGAACCAAATGATACCAACACACTTACAAACTAATTTATTTAACTCTAGAACTAACACACCATCTAGTCCCTATGTCATCACAACCAGTCAGCCAACACAATCCGAGACCAGACTGAAACCAGAACTTGGGTCATAGATAACCAGAACCTGTTTGTACCAGTGATGGAGATTTTAAAAAAAGGCCAGACGAGAACACAGCCTTGGGGTCCCCCTGCGACTGATGATACATCTGCTTGGCCACCATTCAAACCCCCATCTCTTTTAGTGGCCTTGGAATATTCATTCTCATCAAACACTCCCTGTTACAGGCCCTCCTTTCTGTCGCCCCTAACTAGGGGAGAATATAGACAACCTGAACCAGTCACTAGAATAATCACGTTTGGGCTACAAAATAACTGTTTAAGCTCTTTCACAACCTAGCATATTTTGAGAGTAAAGGGTCATCCACAAAATACTTCTGCTGAAGTTAGGCATGACCCTTAGCAATTTTATGGGCGAGGGGCGATATACTTCCGTGAAGTTCCCCCCTTTCCCCCAAGACCCTTTTAAAAGTTCATGTTTTTATGATTGCAATCGTTTGTTCCTCGGTTTATCCGGAATGTTACACAACAATTTTTGTTTGTTCCATTTTGATAAGCCCATAAATGGTCGTTTACATTTGGTAGGGGGAGAATCAACTTCACTTATGAAAATTGACATTTTTATATTTGCGATCAATTGTTCCACAAAACGTTTCGTCTGTTACGCATTTGTTCTTGCACGTGAACTTGAAACACTTTGTTTACACGTGAGGGGTCAACTTTACGATAGCCCCCACTTTAAAAATTCCATGTTTTTATGATTCCTTTCGTTTGTTCCGGATTGTTACACACAAATTTTCGTTTGTTCCGTATTGATAAGCTCACAAATGGTACGTTTACATTGGGGTAACCAACTTCACGATAGCCCCGCCACCACCCCTCCCCCATTCTACTTTAGAAAATTATTTTTTACATTAGTTTGTTCTTCATTTGTTATGGATTGTCCCAAAAAATGATCATTTGTTCCGTTTTGATAAGCTCACAAAGTGTATGTTAATTTTGTGCAGGGGGCAACTTCACAGTAGCCCCCTGCCCCCCAATTTTGAAAATTGACATTATTATGCTTGCGATCGTTTGTTCCTAATTTATTTCACTCTATACTTTCTAATAAAGGAAAAAAAAACTATGAAAAATTTTGAGCTCGGGATTATGATGAATCTTTACGTTTTATGTGCCCCATAAACCCAAAACAATTTGGTTTGTCCTCGGGGTGTTGTTTTGATTTCTATTGAAGACCTTAAATAACATATATTTTATTGTTGTGTAGTTTTCTAAAAGTTTCATAATGATTTTGTTTTAAATGGCTATCTATAAAGTCTTTAAATGGCAGTATAGTAAAGATAATTTGTGGCTAGATTACGGATTACTTATTTTTCAAAACTTGTCTTAAACCATAGTAAGACTAATTGATGAATTAAATATGATTGTGACCCGCCTCGGTGGTGTAGTTGGCTAACACACTAGTCGTGTTGAGCTAGACTGCCGAGGACGGGTAGATGGAGGTTCGAATTTCGGTTGGGTAAACTGGGGGTGGTTTTCCTAAATGGTTTTCCACTCTTCTTCTACGCAAATGTAGGTTCACTTCCTCTAAATTCAGCCTTCCCAATTCCTAATCCATTGGCGTAATTAATACTTAAGCGTATAACCCGAACGGGTAGTAAAACGTGGTTTTAAATAAATAAATATGATTGCGTCGTACCAATCATTTCCCTGTGGTCTCATGTGCATACCACCTGGCACCCCCCCCCCCCCC
>CABFVX010004276.1:52770-68780 GCA_902151425.1 Timema shepardi | reverse complement strand
CCGACACACCTTCCACTCGCTTCAGTTTAACAAAAACACTCGGGCGTGGATGTAGTGTTTGCCGTGGGGTGGGGAGGTCGGTGAGAAACGAGACCAATTACGGCGAACGGGGCATCATGGTGAGTTGGAGTCAATGTTTATTTTGGTGCTTTGGGTAGACTATCGTTCTTTTGCCCGTTTAGTCTTCTTATATTGTAACGTTTACGCCAATAAACGTTACAAATATTAATGGGTGGAAAAAGTATGTTGGGAAACCGAATAAGGGTTTTTAGAGATACGTCCCGATACACTATGAGGGACTGAGCGAGAGCCTCCCAAACCACTATTTGACACTAATCGCTTATCTGGGCAGGGCTTTGAGACGTTGTTGGCACCCTCCAGGGTCGATGACTTAATTCCTAAGCCCCTGGATAAGATTGGTGGAACTGGGAAGTCTGTCGTAAAAGGACAGCACAAGCTTCTGGAAGTGGTCCTTAATTATAAGCATCTCCAGGTCACGATGAAGAGTCACTTTCCGAACGTACCAAGGTGCGTCCAGAATGATCCTCAGACACCTGCTCTGGAATGCCTGCAACCTCCTCATATACTTGTCCTCCAGGTGGCCCCAAGCGGGACACGCATAGTCGAGGATCGGTCTGAGCAACTGCTTGTACAGCGTCAAACCGTTCCTTGTAGACAGGGCGCTACGCCTGTTAAGCAGTGTGTCTAGGATTCCCAGGCTTTGCCTCACCTTGTTAAGTCTCTAAGTGCAATGTAGTCACCAGTTCAGTTTGATGTCCAATTTAAGTCCCGAGTGCTTGGTACTGTTCGCCCCTCTGATCTGCTCCCCGAGCAGCCGGAGTAGGGCCACACTGTAGAACTTTTTTTTCATATGAAGACCACTGCCGTGCTCTTCTCAGCGTTAATACTTGTCCTCCAGATGCTCAGCCAACCTTACAACTGTGTCAGGTGCGTCTAGAGTCGCCTCTCCACCTGCTGCCCTCGCTACGACTCCGCTGCTAGAGCCGTGTCATCCGCATGCATTGCCAACTTGGTGTCTGGGGATTTTGGAACGTCGTTCACATACACACAGAAGAGCACCGGGCCCACCATGGAACCCTGCAGCACTCCAGCCCTGATGCTTCTGACTTGGGAAATGGCGTTCCCAAAGGTAGTGAAGAAGGTGCGGTGGGATAGATACGATTGTACAACCTTAACAAGGTAGAAGGGTAAGTTCAGGGACAAGAGTTTGAAAAGGAGGTCTTCGTGCCAAACACGGTCGAAGGCCTTTGTCACGTCGAGAAAGACAACACCAGTCAGCCTGTTGATGTTGAAGTTCCTCGTGACCTGCTCCACGAGCTGGATGAGTTGGTGAGACGTAGTGAGTCCCGCCCGAAAGCCGAACTGCTCCTCCGCCAAGATGCCCGCCTCGCAAAAATGTCGGGTCAATCTTGTCAGTAGAAGTCTCTCGAACAATTTGCCCAAACAGTCAAGCAAGCTGATTGGTCGATAAGACGAAGTTAGGGCCGGGTCCTTACCCAGTTTATGAAATCAGAAGACGTTGGTGTGCTTCCAGACCTCGGAGAAGTGACTCAGGCGTTGAATAACTCCACGAGTAAGTTAATTGCCTCCAAGGGCAGGTTTCTGAGGCCCGCGTTATTGATACCGTCGCGTCCGGGGGCCTTGTTTAGTCTTAAGAGTGGCTAACGCCCTCGACATTTCTGTCGTCTCCGTGGGTTCAGGTTCATCCAAGGGTCTGTACGAGACCGCACTGATAACCTGAGCCACGTGTAAAATGTGCATTGGATCTGACGGGTCGTCAGTCGGTACACATTGTGCCTCAAAAGGGCTCAGTGAGAGCACCGGTCTTCTCCTGGTCGGAGTTGGCCACCCCGTTACAACGTACAATAGGTGACCTTGGTACGAAGGACTCACATCAAGTTCCTCGTCATGTGCCACAGGGAACTGTCCTGTACGTACAGGCTCTCAATCTTGTCCTCCCAAACATTGTTCTGGTATTCTCGGACCATCTCCCGAACCGCATGGACTTTGCGGCTCCAGTTGGTCTTGTCTATCAGGTCTCTCGAGACTTGCCAAGCCTTCCTCAGCCGATTTTTCTCCCGGACGTGCTTGATAATAGAATCAGGCAAAGAAGCCTGTGGCGCCTTCTTAGGACGGTACCTCGAAGTCTAAGCTTCGAGCTACCCCTTGATGGTTGAAGCTATGAATTCCGCACTGCGATACATTTCTGTAGCTATTTGAAAGGTAGAGGTGAGTCCCAACCTCTTTCTCAACACATTCGTGAACCTGTCCCAGTAAGTGCGCTTAGGGTCAGGTTTTTCGGGAGGGTCTATGAAGGTGTCTGCGCGTCCCATGTTCACGAGAACGGTATTGTGATCCGATTCTAGCTCAGCTAGAGACTTCAGCACTAACCACCTTCTGATCCCTTAGGAGACAACGAAGTTGAGGACATCCGGGAGACCAAGGGGATTGTGAGGAAAGTGGGTGGGGTTGGGAAAACCGGAGGCCACCAAGCCGTGTAGATCTATGACGTCGTTGAGCAATCCGCCGCGAGTGCACATAATCCTAGAGCTCCATGAAGGGTGTTTAGCGTTGAAGTCACCACCTATTAAAATAGCCGTGGTACCTTGAAGCAGCATCTCCGTGTCAGTCCTCATAGCCCGGATGAACTGGTGGTAGAGAGGGAATAAGATGGAAATAAGACGCACTGGGATATTAGAGGTCACCAGTTGGATAGCCGTTGGTTCCATGTGTTTGAGGGAAGGAAGCGAGATGACGTGATGGCCAAGGCTCCTTCGGACTAGGACCGCCGTCCCACCCCTTCCCACATCCCCTGCTCGGTCGATCCTATAGCAGATAAACTCTGCTAACGAGAACCTCATTGCGGAGCGCAAGTGGGTTTCTCCCAACAGCATTACGTTGACACAATGCTTTGCGAGGAAATTTTATATCTCAGCCGTCTTCCTCGCGACTCCGTTAGCGTTCCAGAATGCGACTGTTAGCTCCTTCAGCACTGGTGGTCCTCTATTAGGATATACTGCCATGAGAGACCAGGTAGAGGATGATATGCTCCATGACCAGGTGGCCACGGTTACTCCTCGGAGATTCCTGGACCCTACTCAGGTAACTCGATGAAAAGTCCCATGGATCCAATCCCGAAAAGCCCTTGAGTAGCGCAATTCAATTTTTGAGCTTTGCACTCTCACTCTCTGGGGTAGGTGTGGGGAGCGGGCTGGGTGTGGTGGTTGTATGGGTGGAAGGGGTATGAGTGGGGAGTGGTAAGAAAGGATTGGAGGGGTGCGAAGGTGTGGGCATAGAGGAGCGAGAGAGGGTGAATGAGCGTTGGGATTGGGAGAGAAGCTGTCTTGGATAGGTCCTAGACCAAGAGGGAAGAACCAGATTCCACTAGTTCTGGTAGGATGGCTTTGGCAGGTGCCTCAGCCTGCGGTGGTGGGGTTGGTCTCCTTGACAACACACTGGCGAAAGATTGCACCAGCGGCTTTGGTGTTGTAGCTGGAGTCACGGTCACCTTCCATACCGCAACATGCCCTGAGGGCTTCTGGCCTTCGCTTAGACCATCCGTCCTTCCTTCTTGACCCTTGGAGGCCCGCACAGTCCCTGCCGCCCGCAAGGACTTTTACGTGGGACAACCCCGCCAGGAGTGGGATCCTGAGCAGTGCAAGCACTTTGGGGGAGCTCATCTCTCCTCCGGGCACCCGCCCCTTTCATGGTTACCACCAAAGAATCCACACCTAGGGTTAGCGCGGCAATCCCTCTGCACATGCCCAAACCGGAGACAGTTCTTGCATTGAACTGGGCCGCCGGGATACTTGTACTTCTCCACCTTGACGTAGAGCCCAGGATTGATATGGAGTACAGCCTTGTGGTATGCTCCCCGTGAGTCAGAGAGATAACGAAGTTCTTCAGCTGCCTCAATGAGGAGAATTATCTAAAAAATAACAAATATGACGGCAGGCCTCCGTATCCTACTCTGCCGTGTGTGAGAGTCGACTCTACTACTGCTCTCTCCACATGTGCTACTAAGCTAAACTAGTGTGGGGTACTACGTGTGCGTCAGGCCAAGGCCTATGCACTTTAAAATGCGGCAAAGTAAGAAAATAAGTACGACTCTGTTAGAGTAGGGCAGGCCTGGCAGACAAAAGGAAAGCCACCAGGACCACCCCACTGAGTGGAAGTAAGAGCAGGAAAAAAAAACTTGGACCAAGTCAAGGGTAAAAACCTGGGATAGCATCATGCAGGGTGCATGCACGTTAGCGTCAATATGGTTTGACGCATATTTCCACTAACATAGGATATTATTGGAAATGTTAAGGATCTAAAAGTACTACTGGGTCTCATGTCCCCTAACAGAAACAAGATAATTTAGGTTGGTGGGTAACTTGGGTCACCAACTGGAAGAGCTACGAGTAGCCCCCCAAGTAGGTGCCTAATTTACTTGGGCGTCTTTATAATTGTACATTCTCTTGAATGTATATTTTACTAGATATAAAAATTTAAAAAAAAACTATTTGAGTCTCTAGGTGATTGATGCTGGTGAAGATGGTTATGTGATAATAATGGTGAAGATGAAGTTAAATATGTAGTGTGATTCGTTGGCGGTTCCTAGGTCCTTATTCCTATGGCTTCTAGTTACCTGAAACAAGAAAAAGAAAGCACGGATACGGAGCGTCTGTGCGTTTTCAGTGTTTGTTAGCAACTTTACACATTAAAAAGAGCGAGGTGTAAATAATTTGTAGGGTGTATGTATACATGTGTTAATGTAATGCCAGTGCAGTATTTGGCAGTCCGACCAGTCCCGTACCCGCCTCCGGGCTTGGAAGCCACGCCTTACATAACGTCCAGCAGGAACACCCGGAGGAACTCCGGCCCCACCGACTGGGCAAACCCGACCTGCTCTTTGTTGACGACAACCGCCACACCCCTGATGGCACGTCACTGCACGCTGCCTGTGTAGACCTAGGTCATCTCTCAGATTAATCCCTGGTCTAGAATGCGAGTTTTCAGTGACAGTGGGTGCCACCGGGCATCATTTTTATGTTGTGTTGTAAGGAGTGTAGGCATGTTTGGGTGATGGAGCCCAATATATTTTACTGAATTAAAAAAATTGATTTATTTTAGGGTGGTCTTAGATCATAAAGGATTATCTTAAGCTGCTTATATTTCCAGTAATTAATTTCATCGTACTGTCCCAGTGCGTTTATGAGAGGGTTATTTATGGTTAAAGTTTTATCATAAAACTTTTTAGTTTGTTTATATATGAAGTCATCCAGTGAATCTAGTTTAAGGTCCATATGCAATTTATTATTTCTTACAAATCTATGAGCTTTGCAGGCTATCCTGACTGCTTTATTTTGGATAGGTTGTAGTTTATATTTATGAGTTTGGGTTTCATATCCCCAAACTGGTGAGGCATGTGTTATGAACAGACTTATTATTATTTTATAGATAGTTATACCGTTTTTTACTGATAGGACAGAGTCTTGAGTTAAAAGGGGATATAAGGAGTTTATTATCACTCTTGCTAGGGCACTTTTAGTTTGGGTATGATAATTCAAACTCGTTTTTTTATCCATGTGAAGACCTAAGTATTTCACATGAGGTTTGTAGGTTATTTGTTCATTAAAGAGTTTTAGTCGTGGGACTCCCAAGGGGGGGGGGTTCTTTTACTGAATATTATAGCTTCGGATTTATTTACATTAACTTTTATCCTCCATTTAGTATACCACTCTTCCATATTATTAAGGAAGTTTTGTACTTTACTAGTGGCAAGATTTGTATTTAAGGATCTGGAGTATATAAATGTATCATCTGCATACAGAGCGACGTTCGCGGATTAATTTTTAGGAATGTAATTTACATAGATATTAAATAGTACAGGCCCAAGCAGACTACCTTGGAGTACTCCCGTTAATATTGGTTTACTCACTGGGCTAGTTTCATTTATTATAACTTTAAATCGTTTGTATGAGTTAATAAGTTTAATGTAGCAGTCCGGGAAGTTACATTCATTTAGTTTTATTATAAGACCATTGTGCCACACTCTATCAAATGCTTTCTCGATGTCACAGAAGCACGCAGATATATAGCTTTGTTTATTAAATGTATTTGTTATGTATTCAATTATTCTTATTAGTGGGTGTGTAACATTTGGTGATGTTACATCATACTACCCTCTATACTAATCTTCAAGTCATACATACTACCTACTCCATATGAAACCGCAATACTAATAAACATCCTGCAATAGTAAACTTCTCTATTGTAGTCTAATGTAGAATCCGTCTACAATACTAAACCATATCGAACAAGAATAAACTCCCTACAATCAATAAAATGTTCATGTACATACCCTTTGTATCTTCTGGCTAGAACAACCTTCAAGACTGGACTATACTCGCCGCGTCCTAAATTGAAGAGTGGGACAAACGATCCTTGGGGTAGCTGCATCTGATGTGTCAAGCGTACGAGTCAAAGTGATTCCGATGGAACTCAAGAATGACGCTCACAACAGTACTGGAATTACGACTTACCTGCCATCTGCGGGCCAGATGGAATCTTCCACCAAGACAGCGCGTGATGTGTATACGTCACTGGTGCTCTGGTCAAAAAAGATCTTTTGTCAACACTGGCGGACGTGATGAAGAGAGGCCAGGCAATCCAAGCTTTATCGATAGTGTACGTGCTTATTTTCATCCATCGAAGTGGCCGATGGGACGTCACCAACTTATATGGACCCCCTTTCTTTTTTTTCAAACCCAGGTGGCTAGAAACGCTATTTAAGCCCGGTGATTCTGAAGACGTATCGACTATTAAACTGGACGCCTTCAGAAGAAGTCATGTCCTAGACTATTGTATTAGACACCATCTGGATAAGTCCGGTCCTGGACTTGGACATTTTCAGGATGTTTTTGTATTCTCTATATATTTAATCTTGTTTGACATGGTTTAGTATTGTAGACGGATTCTGCATTAGACTACAATAGAGAAGTTTACTATTGCAGGATGTTTATTAATATTGCTGTTTAATATGGAGTGGGTAGTATGACTTGAAGATTAGTATGAGGGGTAGTATGTTGTAACATCACCAAATGTTACAGGTGGATCGTAGAATGTTTAGCTCTGAAACCGAACTGCTTGTTTTGGAGTATATTATTATCATTTTAGTGTTTATTTATTATTTTTAACATTACTTTTTAAGTTATTATGGATAAAATATTAAGGAGGCTAATAGTCCTAAAATTTTGGGGCAGCTTAGGGTCTTTACCTGGTTTGTGTATGGCTAGGACATTTGCTTCCTTCCATTGGTCAGGGAAGTGTTCTAGTAACATTATTGCGTTTATTCACTGGTTCAGAACATCTATAGTTGTAAGGGGGAGATGTTGAATTACTATTACTTGATTCGTATCTGGTCCCGAAGCCTTACGTTGTTATAGGTATTTGACAATGTTTAATACCTCAGGTCCGTTAATTTAGGGCGATCAGCTGTTTGTCTATTTAGTATATTATTTACACTCTGATCCACCTCTCTAATGAAGGGTGGATCAGAAGGATCATCATTAGGTTGTAATGCCAGTTCCAGGGTGGAGGCGATTATGTTGTCTTTATCCTTGGTTGTGAAGGCTATTCCTCCCGGCCCAGTTAGGGGTGAAATTTTGTTACGCTTATTTAATAGCATCTTGGTGAGTGCCCATGGATGTTTATCAATGTTATTTATTTTATAAGCTTTATTATGCCAGCTCTATCGCTTCAAGAGGTTCATAGCTTCATAGCTTCTTTGAGTTGAGCTTGAAAAGCATTTAACCTTATTTTAAATTGTCTGAAGACAGTTCTTTGCCACTGTCATCGGACTCTATTCCTTTCAGTTATAAGTATCTGGTATGGGTTCAAATTCCCATGAGAAATCATTTTTGGGAATATGCTTATACATATCTTTAGTTATTAAGGTCGTTAGTTTAGTTACTGTTGTTTCAAGAATATCTGGAGTGTTTATTTGGGGGGGGGAGGTAATCTTAGATTAACATATCGTAATAAAGAGTTACAGTCCGCATTTAGGTAATAGGGGGTCTGTCTCGGTTTTTTTGTATTTACCACGGGGGAGTTTAGTTCGAGTATTACCGGTAGATGGTCTGAGGGTAGATCATTTATAACATCGAATTTAGTAGTGAAATTTACAACTTTCATAATTGTGATATCTAGGATATCGGGGGTTGAATTCGCATGAATATTTGCGAGAACGGTTGGCTCGAGGGGTGCGGTAGCTGAATAGTTTCTAGTTAATGAGTGCTCATATAGAGCTTTCCCGTTCTATGTTTGATTTCTGGAGTTCCAGAGTCTATGTTTAGCATCGAGGTTTCCACATAACAGGAGAATTTGAGAGCTATTATAAAGTAAGTTTAGGTCATCATTATTTAGGGTTCTACCTGGTGGGCAGTAACACGCCATTATTTTACAGTTTAATTTGTTTACTTTTGAGTCTATTGCCACGACTTCAAGGGTCCTAAAAGCCGGGACCAGTGATTCATGATGGGCCAGAGTAGATTGAACCAGCACAGCGACACCACCACCCCTACGACACTCTCTGTCATTCCTGTATATTACAAAGCCTGGAATTGAGAATCTGATATTAGGTTTAAGACGAGTTTCATTAATTAGTGCTATTTGGATTTTATGGCTGTTTAGAAAGTCCGAGAACTCTATTTGTTTGTTTTTAAGATTATGGGCATTCCAGACCAGCATCTTTAGGAGTGGAGTCGCTGCACCGTCAGTAGAGCGGTATCTAAGAGGGGGGTGATTATTGTCCACCATTGAGGTAGAAAGAGGTAACTTGTTGTAAGAACATTTTAGTTTTATTCGCCTTATGCTCTTGTGAGGAGTCCTTGTCCTCCTCCCACGCTAAGAGCAGGTTCATAATGTGGAAGAGTAATTTAAAAGCTAAGCTCTCTCGGTTCTTAGAGAATACTTTGAGGAGTTCAGAAATATCATAAGTGTTAAGATCTACCTCCTCATCTTCCTCTGCATCAGCTGAAGGTGCCGTCTCCTGAGTTTCCATCTCTATCCTCTCAATTTGAGAGGCGGGTATTTTGGGCTGATGTGTCTTGGGAGTCTCTCTATGAGCCATCGAGGTATTGTTTTGTACCCTGATTTGTTGGGACCTTAGTATATTTTGTTGTCTCCTTAGCCAAAGAAGAACATTTTGAGAGGTTTTCCTCAAAGCCGGGACCGGTATTTGTTCCGGTACTGTTGGGGTTTGCTCAGGGATATCATACAATTGATTCCAGAAATTCATGGTTGGAATAGGATTTTGGTGATGTGGCCATGAATAGATATCTGGGTGGGGTCCCTCCCAGTACATTTGCCCATTATTTGGGGTTAAGTTTTCTGAGCTAGAGTTTTTTAGATCTTGCGATCTCTGTAGTGGGACTTGAGGCCTTGAAGTCAGTGGCGGTGGTAGTGGAGGAGCATTGCCTCTTTGTCTCTGGGATATTCCAGCTCTATTAGAAAGCGTGGGAGGTCCCTTATGCCAAGCGTTTCCTACCTGGGGCTTGAATTTTCTGTTAGGGTAATCTTTGTTTGGGGCAGATGGCCCTCTCACTGTAGTGTTGTTTTGTGGTAGCATTTTATTTTGTCCTACCTTTCATTTCAAACAGCCTTTGAAGTTGGCAGTGTGAGGCTGATCATACTGAGCACACTTTTTCGAAGTCTGAGCTCGATTAGTACACTATGCTGTTTGATGTGGTCCTGCACACCATCTGTATATGGGGTGATCTCTACACCATCCTTTGACGTGCTTAAAGCGTTGGCAGTTGTTACATTGAACGGATCCAAGGGGCTTAAGGAATGGCTCCACCACCACTCTAAGATACAAGACATGCCTTAGTTTTGCCAACGCCTCATCCTTGGTTCTGGAGGGGAGTTCCACAAGAAAGAGGTTGAGCTCCTCTCTAGTCCTTGGGTGAGTCATTTTCTTTACACTGGTAGCCATGACTCCTTGTTCTTAAATGCTCTCAAAAATGCATCTGGGATCAGTCCCCTTAGGAATTATTTTAACTACCATCTTTGCAGTCTTCCCATGATGGGGGAAGGTGCCCAGTTTACCCCACCCCCTTGGGTGCGCCACTGATTCTAAGTAAACGCTTAGTGAGAGAAGGGCATTTTATCATAGATATAATTAATTTATAAAATATGACAGTTATTTCAATGGTTTTTATGAACTTATAGTGCCCCTTTTTCTCGTCAATTGAAAAAATCAAAAGTATATCCGTTAGCTTTTATTTAATTAAAGGACACTAAACTTTTAGTTTAACGCCCTTTAAAAAATGGTTTAAACTATATATATTGTTAATAATGAATAGTTTTTGAGCCAGTGTGTTAAAGGAATCTCTCATTTTATATTATCAAGTCAATATAATAGACATAGTATTTATCTTAAAAATGTTTATTCAAGTTTAAAATTCATTATATTTATACAAAAATATATATTTGATGTTATATTTGAATATGACGTATTTTCACTGTCTAAAATATGTTTTTCAAGTAATTAGCGTTAGCTCTAGTAGTGTTTTTTTATTGTATCTTCACGCCAGTCAATGCTTTCCGTATTTAATAGCACATAAAAGGTAGGTATGAGGAAGATAGAATTATGAGAAGTATCCTCGTTTGCGTGGAAATAGCGGGAAACCATTTAGTAAGAATTACCTTCAGTACACCGTGTAATTGAGCAGCCTAGGTGTGCACATTTTCGTCCTCAATTCATTATTTCATAGTAAAAATCTTTCTTTCAAAAATGAAGATGAATTATAAAAAAATAATTGAATATCACTCAACTATACACAAAAATATACAAATCAATACATTATTTAATCTGTAACCCCCCTTTTATTTATATCACAAATAAAAGTCAGGTTGGTAACAAGAGAGTTTATTTATTTCTAATAAATACAATAACAAAACTCGATGAGAAAAGAGTGGGACAAGCCCAGAGATAAGCACCGGCAAAACAAGGCCATAGTAAACAATAAACAAATAAATAATGGGGCACGACCCCAAGTAATAAGATGGCCGCCAAGAGGACCCACGGCTTTAACAAACATTTAAATTGACCTTCATAGAAATCCGTAACACATAATGATAATAACTTAAAGTAGCAACAATAACCCGCATACTAGCAATAAACACAAGACATAGACTATTCGCCATCGGCGACTCCCCAATAACTTACGAAAAAGAGAGAGTTCCCAAAAAGGGTTACCATCACTGCCATTCTACGGCTCAAGAAATGGAACCAAGAGCCTTTATATAGATGCATCATTAAATTGAATAACCTAGCTATTAACAATACTAATATACTAAAGGCCTGGGCTCGCGGCCCCAGGTTTGACCAACCAAGTTAGAACAATTGATATTCAATCCCCCGATAATGACAGTAACATGACCTTTCCACATGATTTTACCCAAGTATTCAAAAGGTACAATCTAACTAAATACCCCGCACATCAAACATGGTGGTACTAATGGTTCCAAAACAATCCGTGAAGTGGATGAGATATATTAGCCTAAATAAAAATATCCTTAAGTTCCAAACTGTGCCGCCGTGACTTCTACAGAAATCGCAGTTCCGATCTATAATAAATAAAGTTAAATCATGAAATGATATCGTCCGAAACGTAATTTAGAATACATCGTTGCCCAAACATAATTTTGATACAAGTAAATTAAATATAAATAGACACAAAGTGTCTCACCTAGAGAATGCGGAGGAATGTGTGTCATGGCTTTAGAGTCCTGCCATTATATACACTAAGTCAGAGTCACGTGGTCTCACAGCACGGGAAGCAAGGCAGGAGAAAGGGAGAAGAGGGGGTGCACTGTTCTAGAATGCCCTCACATATTCTGGGCGAGATTTCAAATCTCGCGCCACCCGACTGGCCGTTGATTTCACTGCACTGTCACTAGCGCGCACGGATTTGCGCATGTCAATCGTCTCTCATTTTCTTTTCTGGGGTGGGGCGGCGTAGAGGTGTAACTTCGGTTAAGGTTCCTCGTCTCAGTTGAAAACATGATGTGTTTGTGTGGAGAGCCTTGCAGAGATGGTGAGTCAATGCAATTGTTTTCCTTCCATGTTGTGACTCGGTCACAAATCTATATAAAGCAAAGAATAAAGCAATATAGAGGTACCCACCTACAACTCGTGAATCTCAAAACAAATTATGTTATTGGGTTTGAAAAAGAACCAAAGGAAAGTTTCCAGGGAACAATGAATTTTTGTTATGCTTAACTTCAAGGTCGTTTACTATTATTAGTAATGGAGGGAGGAAAGGACTGCTACCTAATCCCACCCTTCAAAGTCTCTTGTAGAGTGCGACGGAGAGGAGAGAAAAATAAGATTTTAGCCTATTAAGGGCATTACTACCACAGGCAACTCTCGAGCTTCTCATGGATACATGACTTCAGCTTTATTATGGTAGTGAACGTAAAGCAGCCTTGTTGTGTCCCGTTGACTGGTCAGTGTTGATGCATCAGTGTAGCAAGGGCTAAGATGTTCTGATTAGCATGCAAAAAGAGCAATACATTCAGTAGAGTATTCTTCGATTACATTTCTGGCTGGATATCCGTCATTTACGTCCGTAGTTGGACTATCATGATGAAAAACTCAAGTTTTTATGACTACAATCTTTGTTCTGAATTGTTACGCAAAAATTTTCGTTTGTTCCGTTTTGATAAACCCACAAATAGTATGTTTACATTGGGGGAAGAGGGGCCAACATCAGGGTAGCCCATTCCGGTTTGAATAATATCGAGGCACTTTTTTAAATTAGCATATTTTTAAATGATATCGATATTTTATAATGCATAGATACTCAACATATTCTTTTTAATCAAAAAGTTATAGGAATGATAATATGATATTGAAAATTAACTATGTACCCTATTTGTTTGTCATGTTTGTAAAATCCACATAACCGATTAGACGCTGAAACTAAACGGTGAAAAGTTGCGTTGGAGAGGGAATTTTTTTAAGGTAAATTTTTGTAAATCAATATTATATTTACAGAATGCAAGAGTTTAGCTGTTAAAGGACTTTATCGCATATCTATTTTTAGTTTCCATTTGTAAAGGATATTTCTGATTTAGTCATGTACATTTATTTCGATTTTTTGTTTAGTTCTTAGTTTGTTTTTTGGGCAAATTCATAGCAATTTTTTAGAATTTCAGACTATTCTATAGATATTTTTAATCACTTTTTTGGAATTTTATTACGGGTCCTTTTAGTAAAATTAATTTGAAAAATAATATTTTTATTTTCAAGGAGTTTATTAGTCTCTTTCGTAAGAGTCAGAGTTGGAATAATTGACATTCACTTCCAATATGTCTCTTTTCATAACCGACAACAATAATACCCATTAATAATAAACAACCAAGACAATAAATAAAATAAACTTTAATATACAAAAATTAAGAAATTAATGTGTGTAAGGTGAGTAAGCTAACCAGTTATTGGCAAGACTGTATTAACATATTGACTTTGATAATAATAAATATAACTTTCTTACAGAAAAACCAGCAACAGCTTCTTCTGAAATATGTTCAGTAGACTCTGCTGGTGAACATGATATAACACTTTTTCCATTTGCGAGGCCCCATTTTGAGTCAATTATCCATTATCATAAACTGAAATAACAAATAGAAAAAATACTCACAATACTTAAAATTTTAGTATAATTGCATTTTACATATTTAGGTTGAAATAGGAATAACTTTGATTAAATTAATAATTAGTTAGAACGAAAAATAAAACTCTATAAAAGGAACATTATTATAGCAGTCTATAATTTTTAAAACCTACTATTCATTTCACAGAAGTAAAGAGGTCGGTTCTTTACAGCTCTACTACGAATAATCAAAAACCTACCTGTGGACATCGAGAATTCCAAATTAAAACAATAGGAATAACTATCATTGCAATCTCTTCTCTTTACACCAAATACATAAGTAAAGTTTAAGTCGTAAACACTCGCAGTCTTGTCGCGGTAACTGACTCGACTGGTGCGGAGCCACAATATCCGTGCAGGTGCGGTGTCCCCGCCACTCTGCTCCACCCGCACTGTTTGATACTATATATACCTACAGTGGTGCGACGGCGCGGTTATGTTATGAATGTTTTAGTTAATTCTCGGATGGAACTTGGAGCCCCTTGGCCCTTCCACGGAACCCTGGGGTTCCGTGGAACACCTTTTGGTAAACGTTGCCCTAAACTTTATTCTAAATAATTTAGTAAAGAAATGACATAAATATATTTTTAGGTGAGGCATTATGGTAAGGGGGAAGGAGCTCCCCAAATATATTTATTTATTTTTATAAAGTACATTTTATCAGACAATTTGAGGGAAGAAATCACATCGCTATGATCTTTAGGTGATCTACGATAAGGGGGGCAAAACTCCCAAGTCAAATTTTTATGAAGTACACTTATTTTTTATTTATATTTACGTATCTACCCATTTTTTTCATTTGTTTTGTGCTTTTAAATGCATCTACTTGGTTGACATAGTAGCTGATGCTTTTAGACGGTTTTTTATTAAGAAGTATATAAATATATTCTAATTTATTATAGTATTTATATAAATATATTATTTTTAAATATAAATATATATAATTATATACTTCTTACTAATTACTGCCGTAAAACATATGTTTTAAATATTTAAAATGAAATATATACATATATATACACATAGTATGATTCCCGGTTTTAGTTAATAATATAAAAGATATAAAACGAAAAAAAAAAAAACGCCAACTATATTTGAATAGGGCACCAACGGGCAGGGTTGACTTTTAGTATTGCCTACAACCACTACTAGCGCTGAAAACTGTTCATACTCGATACGTAGGAGATATCGATCAATACTATCCCTTATATATGCTCTATGTGGCAGCACCTAATAGTAAATATTTTTCAATATTATAACCCAGACTTCCTTGTCATTAATATTGAAACAATTTTTAGTAAGTATTGATTTGTTGATTCCTTAGTACTCTATGAATACAAAGTATAATTTTAATATTTAGCTAGCGACAGCAAACAATATATTATTTTTAATCTTCTTTTATTATTTATTCTTTTATTTAGACAGAGAGGGAGACTACTCAGGCTTTTTAATTCTGTCGGGAAACTTTAGGGTTATTAAAACTAAACTATTACAAAACACCATTATTACTACCAATAAACACATCAAGATTCATGGTAGATTAATCAAGATTAATGGCAGATTAATATCAAGTAAATGATTCTTGGGTGAGACAATAATTACTCAACCAGCGCGAGAAATAAAATATGAACATTTAACCTTTACAACATGTTCCACATGATTAAATGAAAAATAACTAAATACTTCTATTCAAAATTTTGATCTTTGCTATAAAGAATGGTGCATACGAGACAATTTAATGAAGAACAAAATTGTAGTACAAGAAATTGTAACCTAAGGATGGTGTCTGTCGTGTGAGTGCCAAAGATTGTACAAGATATGCTAAAACCTGTCTGGATATTTGTTCAGTACAAAAGTAAAAACCTCACCGCACTCGGTTAAGTGGTTCCAGAGATCCTAATTTACAGATATACATAAATCCGGCCGTATCTTTAACGGAAAATCAAACCCTAACTGTATGTATGTGACATCCTCCCTTAGCAGACATCCTAGTGAATAGAAATAAATGCACCGCAATCGATTATGAAGTTCCAGGTATCTTTGCCAAGAGACATACATTCTTAAAAACAGTACAAAACTACATTATTCTTTTACTTAAAGATATTTGCATTCCAAACCTTAAAAAAAGCAGAGATATGTAAAGTATTTTTAAGCTCGTAAACCAAAATATACAATATTTCTCCTTGATTTTCAATTATATAAACCTACTATCTCTGATATTGTATTAATACTTGCCTACAACATGGCCAGTTTTATTGTTTGGATTTTCAGAATTGATTA